>VWYN01013432.1:0-93767 GCA_013400075.1 Hippolais icterina
CAGAAAAGCAATTAATTCTAAAAACTGGGATATTTGGCTGAGGATTATTACAAAATCATGGGAGAAGATGTTAAAGAATACCTCCTCTTCCAAGATCTGAAATAGGATGCAAACAGGTCTGCACAGATGGAAAAATTACAGGCATACCAGGGATGGATCTCAAAAGGAATGGAAAGGGCCATTCCTAAAACCATAAATTAGTCAGCATTATACGCAATCAAACAAGGTCCCTCTGAGTCACCATCTGAATTGCTGGATCAACTGAAGGAGGTGATGCGTCACAATATACCATTGGACCCTGGGTCAGTGGTAGGAGTACAACAATTTATTTCTTTGTTCCTGGGCCAGTCTACAGGAAATATTAGGCACAAGCTTCAAAAGATGCATCCTAAAGAAAGCAGAAACCTAAAAGTGTTGCTGGATGAAGCGTGGAGAGTGATTAGTAATAGGGAAGAAAAGTACAAGCAGGGACAAGGAAATGTGGTGGCGATTGCCAGGGAGGAGGAAAACCCTAACAAGGACCATCCTGACTAGGCAAGGACCAATGAGTGTTACGCAAAAAGTTTGGCCACTAGAAAAATGAATGTCCGGAAAAACCAAGGGAGAAGGAGAACCAGAGAAAGAGGATAGTGGCTCCTGAAAAGGAAGACTGATGGGGACCTTGGGAATCCACCCTAGTGAATCCCCTGGTTATAATGAAGCTAGGGAAAGCAAAAAAAGTAGAATTTTTGGTTGACACAGGGACAACATACTTGTTTTTGAACCAAGCTTTGATGCCCCTGGGAAATTATTATATCATGTCCAAAGTGAAAAGGTGTATTTTTGTGAACCTCTGAGATACAAACTGGGAAAACAATGGGGCATCCACAAATTTCTGTATATGCCTAATTTCCTGAGGGCACTTTTGAGAAGAGATTTATAAGAGCAATTAGGGGCAGTAATTAAATTTGAGAAGGGGGAAATTATTCTGAAGCTAAATGATCAGCAGTATGCACAAATAATGAGCTTATCCCTAGCTAATGTTCCGACAGAGGAAAAAATCTGTGAAGAAATCACCAACCAGGTATACCCCGGGATATTGGCCACTGATGTGCCTGGGAAAGCAAAGAATTCTTCACCTGTCAAGGTGAAACTCAAAGAGGGACAGCAGCTGGTGAGAATCAAAGAGTATCCCCTGAAAAGGGAAGACGGAAGAAATTTGACCAGTGACAGAAAAATTGTTACAGCTGAGATTGTTAAAGGAGTGTGAGTCCAATTTTAATACTTCCATATCACCTGTCTGTAAACCTGACGGGTCATATTAAGTGCACCAGGACTTACGAGCTGTAAATAAAATAATTAAGGACCTCTATCCAGTGGTGGTAAACCCATACACCTTGTTGACTGTATTGACACCTGTCTTAGATTGCAATGCAAGATGTAACCAAAAGTATGTATTCTATTACCATCTGTCAAAACCAGGTGAGGCAGTGTTTCTTTATCTCTTCCATTCTTTGTACTCCGGGGGATGGGGGGGGTGTATCTTCTCTTAATGGGCCGGCTGTTAAAACCAGGTGGAGTAGTGCTCCTTATCTCTTCCATGATCCATCCTCCCTCCAGGGGGATATCTTCTGTTACTGGGCCATTGAGTCTCACTGCATGACTAATAAAATTACTTCATGCCATTGTGAGATGTTCCACCCAGGGTGAGGAGCCAAGCATTCCCACGTGGGTAAAAAACCCCTGAGATTGAGAACACCAGAGCAGCCTGTTTCCTCTGGATTCCCAGAGGAAGACTCAGAGTGCTCCTGGTTCAAAGTCTCTAGACTTTGATCTTAGCTTTGTTAACTCCTCCCTTGGAAACCCTGCCCTGACAACACTCTATATAACCCCACGATCCTGCCCCTGCCCCTCCTCTTTGCCTTCACCCCTGGTCCAGGGTGAGGAGGAAGTAAATGGATTCCTTGAGCTTAACAAAACAGAGACTTGTCTTGTCTGTTTCCCTGCTGGCACTGTAACCTCCCTAGACTTGATGATCACTGTTGCCACGTCGCAACAGAAGACTGCACTCATCTACACCACCACTGGACCTTCAGAGGAAAACTTCACCCTTCTACAGGATCATTGCTTCAACAGAATCACATCTGTCACTGGAGGAGGACTGCAGCCATGATTTAATTAGACTGCTACCAACACCCTGACCAACAGGGTCATTCTGACTCTGTCAGTGTTTTCTTTTTGTTTGGGTTTTTTTGTAGTACTACTTTTTTATTTTAATTTTCCTAGTAAAGAACTGTTATTCTTATTCCTATATCTTTGCCTGAGAGCTCCTTAATTTCAAAATTATAATAATTTGGAGGGAGGGGGTTTACATCTTCAAGGGAGGCTCCTGCTTCCCTTAGCAGACACCTGTCTTTCCAAACCAACACCTGAACTAACCTGGTTTACTGTTTCATACCTGAAGGATGCCTTCTTTTGCCTCCCTCTCCATAGAGCCAGCCACAAAATATTTGCATTAGAATGGGAGAATCCCAAAAGTGGGAGTAAAACCCAGCTTAATTGGATGGCATTACCCCAAGGATATAAGCAATATCACTATATTCAGCAATCAACTAGCAAAAGATCTCGAGTCCTGGGAGGCTCCATCTGAAGAAGGGAAGCTGTTACAATATGTAGATGATATCCTGATTGCCACTAAGACAAAGGATGCTTGCCTGACCTGGACAGTGAGTCTGCTAATATTCCTAGGGCTTCAGGGATACTGAATGTCTAAAAAGAAGGCCCAAGTAATGCAGCAGGAGGTAATTTATCTGGGATATGAGATCACTGCTGGATGAAGAACTTTGGGACAAGCCTGAGAAGAAAAAATATGCCAAACCCCTCGGCCCCAAACAGTGAAAGAGTTACAAACTTTTTTGGGAATGACTGAGTTGTGTTGCCTATGGATCTACAACCACGGACTGCTGGTTAAACCCCCATATGCGTTGACAACCACTGAACAAAAACACCTTCAAATGGAATAAAGGAGCTATACAAGCCTTTAAGTCACTGAAAAAGGCTCTGATGTTGACTTCAGCCTTGGGACTCCCAGATGTGAGTAAACCATTTTTTCTCTTTTCTCACAAGAAACAGGGGATTATCTTAGGAATATTAGCACAGGATCTGGGCCCGTATCACTGAGCAGTGGCTTACTTGTCCAAACAACAATTGCAAAAGGTTGGCCTGAGTGTTTGCGAGCGGTTTGCGGCCGTGGTACTAAACATCTAGGAAGCCTGAAAATTTATCCTGGGCCAGAAAATGACTGTGTTAGTATCCCATACAGTATCTGCAGTACTAGAGATGAAAGGTGTGCATTGGCTTTCCCCACAAAGATTTTTGAAATACCAGGCTACAATGGTAGAGCAAGATGATGTGGAAATTGTAGTAAATAGTATTGTCAATTCAGCCTCTTTCCTCAGCGGAAATACAGGGAAACCAGTGCATCATGACTGCGTGGAAACCATAGAAGAAACATATTCGAGCCATCCGGACTTGAAAGATAGCCCTATGGAGAATATGGAAAACTGGTTCATGGATGGAAGCAGCTATGTCCTAAGCAGTAAAAGACACACTGGGTACACCATCACCACCAGTCAAGAAATAATGGAGTCAGGACTTTTGCCCATCAATACCTCTGCACAAAAGGCAGAGATAATTGCTCTAATCCATGCTTTAGAATTGGCCCAAGGCAAAATGTGAATATCTATACAGACTCAAAATATGCCTTTGGAGTCGCACATGCACATGGAACAATCTAGAGGGAAAGAGGATTATTAAATTCACAGGGCAAAACCATCAAACATGCAAAAGAGATCCGGAAAATGTTGGAGACAGTCCAACTCCCTGAGAAGGTGGCAATTATACATATCAAGGCACTCCAGAAAGTAAGCTCAGACTTGCCAAAAGGAAATGAGCTGGTGGACAGAGAGGCAAAACAGGCAGCCAAAGGAGAGGTAAAAACAGAGGGAACTTCGATCCCTAGAAGGGGCAAATCTCCCTAGAAGGGGCGCCGAACTATACCAAAGAGGATCAAATGAAGACCTACAGGAGTCATATAAAGAAAGAGGGTGAGCTCTCACCCCACAAGGGGAACTGATTATTCCCTCCTATCTAATATGGTCCGTGGTTAGGGAAGAACATAAGAAAAGGCACTGGAGGGAAGAAGCCCTATACAATCATCTACCTGGAAGAATTGTAGCTAGAAACTTATATGCCACTGTAAAACTGGTGACTCAGCAACATGATCTTTGCCTCCAGACTAGACCCAAAAGTACCCCCAGATCAAAATTGGGCCAAATTGGGAAAGGCAATGGGCCTGGGGACCAGTGGCAGATTGATTATATGGAACTCCCAAGAAAAGGGGGGTACAGTAATTTGCTGGTACTCTTACCTTTTCAGATTGGCCACAAACATTCCTTACCAGAACAGCCAAAGCTCAAGAGGTAACCAGAATACTAATACAAGAAATAATACTGCACTTTGGGGTTCCAGCAACTATGTCTTCTGACAGAAGACCACATTTTCTCTTAAAAATAGTACAGCAAATCAGCCGTCATTTGGGTATTGATTAGCAACTTCATACCCCATACCATCCTCAGTCAAGAGGCCAGGTAGAAAAGATAAACCACTTCATCAAACAGCAAACTGTGAGATTAAGACAGAAAGTTAACTTGGCCTGGCCTCAGTCCTCTAGCACTCTTGTGCGTACGCACTAAGCCAAGGGTAAAAAAAGGGCTGAGCCGTTTTGAAGTCTTGTATGGTAGACCCTATGGAATACAAAAAGGAATGTCCACACAAGCTGGGGATTAAATTATGACCTCTTACATGGTGGCATTAGGCAAACAATTCAGCAAAATTCAAAAACATGTGGTTAGGACTTGAAGTAGGGGTTTGGATGGGCCTGTGCATAACATACAACCTGGAGATGATGTACCTGTAAAGTCTCTTGCAGGAAAAACTCTAGAACCAGAGTAGGAGGGACCATTCCAAGTGCTCCTCACTTCATTCACAGCAGTCAAGATCAAGTAACAAGCATCATGGCTACATCATACCAGAATCAAAAAGCCTCCACAGTCCTCCTGGAAAGCCACACAAGTACATCCTGGAAAGGATGTTACTCTTTTCACTATCCTAATTTTAATCAAAAGATATGAGAATACGGAAGAAACAAAAAATGTAATACCCACAAGTACCTGCAATGGCACCACCCACAGTTAGTAAGTTGTGGGATGACTTGTATGGGTCTATACGTATGATTGTTACTGGAAACACAACAAACTGGTCAGGGAGAGCATTGTACAATACGACAAAATATGGGCCCATACATTCTACAGAAATTGCCTACAAATGCTTAATTACTGTACAGTTTCTGAAATCTCATTGAAGGCAAAGAACAAGGGGCAACACAGTTTCTATACAATAACACAAATTTGTTTAAATGAAAGCAAAGGTCTTGATAAAAACATAGCAAATAAAGAAAAGCCCCAACATAAGAAGGAGCTCCAACCCGCAAGTACTGAAATAGGGCCATATGCCATTAAAAATACAGGAATTCAGAAGCTACCAATTAACCCATAATAGTCCCTGAAATGAGTTGAAATGGCAATGCAGGTGAATACTTCTAACATCTGGTCAGAATGTGTTCTGCTCTTTAAGACTTCTTTCAGGGAATGGACTAATTGGCTACAGAAACATATGCCCCACACAACTCGAAGGATGAGAGACCTTACAGGGGCACTAGGAATGGGACTCGGGGTTTAAAATACAATAGATTAGAAGTACTAATGAACAGATTAGCTGTGACAGGCGGCAATCTAGTTAAACCTCTACAGTCTTCTTTACTAGCACTAGGCACTACTCAATGAAAATTATCTAAAGTATTACCAGAGTGGGAAAATACAAAGGAACAGGATCATGAATTAACAATAATCACACAAGATACAGTTCAAGACAACATTTCTTTAGCCCTTAGCTGTGTACAGGTACAACTATGGATGCAATCAGTGGCTGCCTCAATTATACGAGAGGAAGGGGAGGGCACCTTCCCCACTGAAATCTGAAAGGTTGTTTGGAACAATGCTACTGAGTTAGAGAGAGAGCTTCAATCTGGTAGACTTTAGTAAATTCCACTTATGAGCCTGTCACTAGCACAGTGTCTGGTCTGCTTTCGTGATGACCATACATAATGACTCAATACAGATTATTCACTCCATCATTGCTTTAGGATTGAACCATGACAAAGCTGTGTTATATCCTTCTGAACACAGAACTTGGGCATAAAAGACTAAGGGGAAGTGGCGAACTATAAATATAGTCTTGTATTGCAAGGGAAACACTAGGATTCATTTGTGAAAGCAACATGATAAATGAACAAGACATTTGCTTAGATACTGAACAGATTATCTGTCATTTTGAGGTTCATCCAGTTAACCAGACAACTATGCTTGTGTATATAGGCCAAGGCTGTGTATGCCTAAAAACAGTGTGCCCCTCCATAGTGATAAATAGTTCGACTATGAACAATAACCATTCTAATATTTATATCTGCAATTTTGTCAAAATAAGCGCAATTTTTCTTATCAAGCACCAGTTTTGTCATACCAATACACAAAAATTAATTTTACTATGGTTCAGGAAATATTACCCTTACCTATTGGGATGAACCTTACTCTAGTAGAACAATTATTAAGACATGAACATCTAGAGAAGATTCTCAAAGAGGTAAAGAAGATTGGAAAGAAAACTTTTAATCACAGTCCACCAGGATGCTGAGGGGATAAGGAAAGTTTTAAAACAAATAAAGGACGACACAGCTCAGCATTGGTGGGATGTACTCTTTAGATAGTCCCCTACCACTACTGGAATCTTAAACATGTTGTGTCACTCTACAATAGTGCTTTTGATTCTAGTCTACATAAGTTTTGCTTTGTTATTGTTTATGCTTATTTAGATAGTTAAAATAAGCATATAAATGTAATGATCGCAATGCTTGAAGCACATGAAAACGCAACAAGAAGTATCCCAGTATCACCTAGAAGGCAAAAGAATTTTCCTATGGTATAGAAAAAGGGAGGACTAATATAAGGAACTTATAACTAATAAGTCAAACAGATTATAATTTGCTCTGTAATCAGGTGTGTTAAAAACAGATAGCCCTTTGCCATACAAAGACAGGACCTTGCCCATTTGTTTAAAACATAAGCAGAAACCAGTGCTCAAAAACTGGATTTGTAGTTTAGACTATGCCCAGGAATCTTGGAGGACAGCAAGAGACCAAGAGAGCCTGTGCAGTGAACTGGGTTCATCCAGCAGACACCTGAGGAAGACTATTTTACTTCATCCAGCAACCCCTGCCCAACACCACCAGGAGACAATGCGCAAGTGCAGACCAACAAAAAGCTGAATAACATACAAAGCAAGAGTAGGCAGTGATAGCTTCTGAATATGTATAGGCGATGTTGAAACTTTCATAAATATGTATGAGTTTAAGTGTATTTGAACAGAGTGCCTGTTCTGTTCTGGGGAGCATGTCTTTGGTCTTTGGTGGAGCTATTGCCTGTGCGTCCAGACACCAAGTAAAGCATACCTACTTTCTTACCTTTGTTTGTGGAGTCTTTGTTCCACTTAAATTTTCTGAATTTAAGCATCTAAAATGAGGATGGTGGCCAGAATCAGCTGTGCCCCTGCTCAACCATTTCCACCTCTACCTTCTGTTCCTTCCTCACATAGCCCTTGCTGCAATCTATGTCTCCTAGCCTCTCACTCCAGTACAACTAGATCATCCAGAAAATGTTTTGACAAGCACTAAATGGAACTACTTGCAAAACTGTGTCAAAATCAACAAATAATTTTGTTTGGGGAAAAAAAAAGTTGTGAAGAGTAGGAGGAATTTTGAAAATGCCATGCAATGTCACTTAGACATGTGCAAAATGAGATGTTCCATTTTGGAAATGCCTAAATCAAATCAAAGATTTTCTGACTGACTTCAGACTTTCAAACAGCATTCCAATCACTGGATTCCAAACCAGTGGGTTTTGATAGTTGACTATTTAAAAAAAAAAAATATTTACAGACTATTCAGAAAACAATGTTTTCTCTTGGCTTGAGCAAAAAGACCTCAGGATGACCTGAAATGCCTTTACTTTTGGGTTTTCACTCTTTTATTTTGAGAAAATATATGCAAAACATTCTACTTCAGTTTGATCCAAACAATCCCCTCTACCTTTCCAGTATTCAGCCCAGTGAAAAGTCACACTAAGGAGAATCCTCTTTCACTCAGTCAAAGCCATGGCCTTGATTTCTACCATTTTAAACAGAATTTTGCACAGCTTCTTTCATCTTTGGCAACAGGGGCAGCTCCCCAAGACAGATTGGCTTTGCTGAGCTAACAGTAGCTTTTGAAAATCCACCCAGTAGGCACATCTAGAGTTTAAATGTAATGTGAAGAGATTTGAAGTTAATTTAATGCACTTTTAATGCAGCCAAGCCTAGAAGTCACAGCTTTCAGCACAATGCCTCACTCAGAAAATGAAGCGGCTGACCCGCTCCACTGAGGTTTGAAATTAAAATTGAAATAAACTTCCCCACTCATCCATCATGACACCCTCACCTTAAAAAAGCTTTGGTCATCAAGAGAAAAGATGGGATGTATTTTTTAATTCTGTTTCCATTATGCTGTGAGTTAATTTTCATGGAAATTCTGAGAAATTGCTTGGGAGGGAGCCCAGAAAAAGAAGGTAAAAGAGGATGGATTTTAAGTGGTTTACCGGAATTTGAAAGAGAAGACTCTATGATTCATTTCTGAAGTGCGGTGCCACTTCTTTCAGGCCAGGAACAGTCCTAGCAGCCTCCTGGCATTCCAAGAATTCCGGTTTCCAACTGGGACCTGATTTGTAGGGCATGTGCCTGACTTGGCTTGACCAAGGGCATTGTTGCTCAAAGCAAGGGTGACAAAGGGCAGCCAGCAGCACCCGGAGCCACAGCCATACCCCAGGTGCCTTGTCCCCAGCCAGCGCCTGCCCACCCCAGGGCTTGAAGGCTGTCTGCTCTGCTCTGTCACGGCAGTGACTTGTGCTATTCTATATGTGTGGATGACCGAGGGATCTGTGGTCCAATCTGATAGCTGCAATCTTCCCAGAGAGAGAGAGGTCTCACTAGAGACAGCCCTTCCAGGGGTCTCAGGCAGTCTTCAGCCACCAGGCAGCCTTGGCAAGGTGCAGCCCGCAGCTGCAAGTGAATCAGCTCTTAGCAGTGATTTCAGCTCTGCCTTGCGAGGTTATCCCAGGATGACTCAAGAGACAGAGAGACAGAAGAGCTGGGTAGCAGTTCCACAGGGTTGCTTTATTACCCTGTGAAGGGATGGCCAGGGATGGCAGCTCCCTGACAAGCAGGGTTAACTCTGGGGTATTTATGGGGGAAAGCAGAGGTGGTACCAAGGGGAAGAACAAATGGGTTGGAAAGGTACACATAACATTATGGGTGCCTTGTTCTGTCCTGAGAGGGAACTGCCTCATCTAGGTCCTCTCTCCTGGGGAGGGGTGGAGATGAGCTTATCACATTCCATTCAAGGGGCATCCCTCCAGAGCAAAGGCCTGGGAGGCTTGTCCACCTCCACACATATGCATCCCATTCTGCACATCAGTGTGGGCTCATCTTTACCACACAAAGGTGTCAGCAGAAGATGTGATTTCAAAGGCTGGAAATGGCACCCCCCAAGCCAGGAGTCTGACTGCAGGAACAGGGGACCATTTCTGGGCCACTGAATCTGGCCCAGAGCTGAAATGCACAATCCTGTGAACAATTTGTGGCATTTCTTTTCCTCCAGCATCTCTTTGGTGCCTCTCATCACTGCCACTTGCTAATTAGGATGTTTATTGTGGGTTGCTTGCTTCTTTTGAAATGTGCTAAGACACAGTTCTGGAAAAAGCACACTGACAGACTTGAAACACCTGTAATTATCTGCAGTAATAGCTACAATTTGGGTCCACTGGCAGGGAGCCACACTATAATACTGTATCTCATCCTTTGCCTCTGAGCAGGCGGATGTCCCCTCCCTCCCAAAGCACCTTCCCCACAACCAAATAGCACTTGGCCCTCCACAGCAAGGAGTGTTCATCACAACCAGGCAGCAGTGCCGTTTCCATACCACGCTCAGAGTGTGTCTGTTGCTACAGAGGATGATTGAGTACAGCTGCCAAAAATCACCAGGGAATCTTTAAACCCCACTGTTAAGATAATTTCATTGCCTTCCTTGTCGTTTTCTTGTTAGATCTGAATCCTGCGGGACTTACTCCTGCAGGACCCACTCCTGCAGGACCCACCCCATCTTTCTCACCTCACCTACAGTGCTGAAATAAAATGCAAATGCTGTGAAACCTGAATCACTGTATGTCTCCTTAATCAAACTTCAGGGCACGGATGGTATGACACAGAAACCACTTCTAGAGAAAACAAACATTGTACTTTAACCAGCTCCAGCCTCCCTGCCTGATACGGAGGACACCAGTTTGTAGGTTCTTCCATGTTCTTCCAACCTACGCACCAGCCCTTACATCCTTGCTCAGATCACACAACATCTGCATGATCTGAATCCCACAGGCAGGGTTTATTCATTGTCATGTGGCTGGGGAAAACCCACACTCATCACTTGACATATCTGCAACTTAACCCAGGACAACAGAGAGACCGACAATTTAGGCAGTAGTTGAAAGTTCCCTCTCTGGAAGCTCTTGTGGGACATGGGGACCTGATGAAGCTGCTCAGGCCTCCAGGAAGCTCTGTACCAATGAGTGCATTGGCCACATCAGCACAAAATTGCACATCCTTAAAAATGCTTTATCTGAAACACAGAAGAGTAACAGGACAGTTGAACCCAAAGAGCAAAACTTTTTCTTTCCCTCATTTGAAATGGGTAGAAACACACTCTAATCTGTCTAGAAAAAAGAGCTCTTTCTCTACCTTAAAGGGTAACCTGCCTGCCTGCTCACTCCTGGAGGTGCACCCATAAACCCTGTCTGCTCCTTTAGCTGGATCCAGCTGCAGCATTAAGTGGGGCTAGACTCTCAGGCTGATTCTTGTCACCTGTGCCATTCCTCATCCCTAATTTAAAAATACTGCTATACTCCAATACTCTTTGCTATATGCAGCTTTCTGTGAGCCCATGGGGTGGTTCCAGCTTAGTGATGAATTGCACAGCTCAGGCTATGCAACACAGTGTGATGAAAGTGTAAGACGGAAGAGAAGATGAGGCAGTTCTACACTTGGCATTTGCAGCATTTGCCCACCCATGAAACACAGTGATCTGGAAAGGGATGGTGACATTTCTTCATCACCCCTGAGCTAACGTCTGTGCCTCTGGGCTTGCCTTGCCCACATGTGAATCACCCTATGATGGTTGCTTGCATTCCCCTTCCTGCTCTCTGCCAGATTCTCATCTGGGTTCTGGAGCAAGTGAAGACTTTGTCCCCTGTGGGCACACACCAGTGACCACCTACACCACCTCTGCACATCCTTGCCAGTGCCCGTGCAGCCTTTGTCTCACTGGAGCATAACCACGAAGGAAGCAGAGTGATTCCATCAGAGGATGACGCAGTCTCTCTGCTGACCAGGGTCAGCCACCATGTCAGAGGGAGGACAGTAAGGCAGAGAGGGAGGAAGGGATGCTCCTCACTGTATGGATTAGGGCAAGAGGCTGGGAGGGTGGTTGGCCACATTGTACTTCCCAGTCTTGGGTCTGAAGCCATGTGGCAGCAGATACTCTGCATGATCTGGGGGACCCTTATCTCAAAGGGGAAAGAAGGGCCTAAGTGGTGATTGGAGGTACCTTGGCCCTGCAGCCCATGGAGCTGGGACTGAGCTACAAACCCGGGCTGAACCTCCTGTCTCTATTTGACAACCCCCTGCCAGTACCCTGGGTCCTGCTGAACACCAGTCCAAACCTCAGCTCTGGGTCTTTGACTGCAGTGTAATATCCATCCTTGCAGCCAAAAGCATTTTGGAACATGTATGTTTAAGCCCCTGGCTAAAACCATCAAGGCAAAGAACTGAATCATGTCACCCATCCTCTTCATATAATTTAATATATATGCTATGCATACATATTTAATGATCCAAACTCACTCAGACTCACCAAAATAAAGAGAAACAGCTGATTTTTGACAGCTGTTTCTGCAGATGGCATAACTAAATTTTCTTATCCTTTAATGTTTGTCTTTAATAGAGAGACATGATTTAATTGCATCTGTATTTGCAAGGCAGCTTAAATTCATTTTATAAAATAAGCAGTGTAAAAATCCTTTACCTAAATTATCTGTAGATTATTTTTGATTCTTTATCTCTATTTCTTCTCAATTACTTGTCTTCTTTTCCCCTCTCACATTATCTTAAAATGTAATTTTTCCTTTGTTCACCATACTTTTCCCTCCCTTCTTTCCTCCCTCCCTCCCTGTTTCTTTATTTCTTTATTTTTTTTTAAATAATAAAAAAGTGGATTTATTTATTGCTTTTCATCTGGCTGTCCTAATGAAATAGGACATGAAACAACACAGTCTGGTCATCAGTCTCCCTAGTTTCTACAGTGAAAGCCTCAAACACAACAAATTCTTACAAGCTGCATGAAAACCAATGACCAAGTGAAGATATTCAAGCTATAAATGTGCTGAGGGGGAGGCCACAGCATAAATTTAACAGTCATTTTTCCTGTTCAGTATGCAGCCAAGCCAATCTGCAAATGGGGATCAGACACATGATCATTGTGTTGTTTGAGCGCTTGAGTGGATATAGAGACAGAGACAGTGGGTACAAATTTACAGGAACTCACATTGCATTCTTTTTACTGTTCACTGCACAGCTTGCTTTCTGAATTTCCTAGAAGACATTTTATTACAGTAAAAATAAACAAAACTTCTGCTACATGTGGTCTATGAGGGGGGAAAAATGCTTGCACTGAGGAAGGGAATACATAGAATGACAGAACATAGACAAAAAGGTTTTGGGACCAAATGCTGCCTCAGAGTTCTGAGCAAAGAAACTGTTTTGTGCTGTTTCACTTTGTTTCCTGTTTCATTCCTGTTTTGTCCAAAGAAAGAGGGTTTCATATACTTCCAGTGTAAATAAAGCAGGTCTGCAATAAGAAAATACACGGCTCCATTGTTAGTTTTCTTCTCCTAAATGAAGCAGTCCTCAGGACATTTAAAACTGGCAAAAAATACAAGTCAAAAAGGGATAATAGCTTTGTGAAGTGATACAAAATGATCTTGACATTGCGCAGGCCTGGTATGTGTGCATTATCTTAGCACTCCACTGATGTTTATTTTATATGTGTTGTCACGTCAGAGTCCTGACAAGGCTCATGCTGAGTTTCCATTCTCCTGGAAACACTTAACCCTCCTATGACCAACAGCCCTATTCAAATGAACAGAGATCAGCCTAAACTTCCTCCCACTCTCTTGACCTTTCCCCATGCCCACTGTCTCCCCTTACCACACAGTACACCTTCTAACCAATCCTGTCCTCCAGTGGCATCCAAACTGCAGTACTGATGGCTCCAGAACACTAAACTGGGGCCTAGGAAATTCCCATTTGTACTTTGAACTATGAAATGTTACATCCTGTTTTAGGGCAAATTTGGGAGGAAACCTCCAAATGGGGTTCCTCTCGAAAGCAAACCTAAATGGCCTCTACCCCACAACCAGTCCGGGAAAAAGAACTTCTTCAGAGAAAAGTGGAAAAAACTATTTATTTTACAAAGTGCCCACAAGCACAAAGAATGAATAATATGAAACAGTAGAACTTTTTGTTACTCTAAAGTGAGATGGCAAACTCAGAAAGTCTCTGCCGTGGGCAGCTCAGCTCTCAGTCTCCTATCAGGCCTCCAGAGGTCCAAGCCCTGGTGGGTTGCAGGTGCGAGAGCCCGGGTTGCTCCTCTGGGTTTTTTCAGTCTGGAGCAGGTTTAAACAGTCCCAAGAAAAAGGAAAAAAAAACAGTCCGAGGAACTTCTCTGCCCTAGGTAGCTAAAACTAACTAAAGGCACAGGAGATCTCTGTCCGCAGTCTGTCTGTGCCACAGAGGAACCACTGCAGTCCTGAGAAGAGAAAAATTTGTAGGAGTCAAGTAGTTTCTCAAAATAAACTATGTGCTGCTTCTTTTCCTGTTTTGCTCTCAGAATCAGTCTTAAAGGTACAAACCACAATATACAGAACAGATGATGGGGGATACAAGCATCATGAAGTCACACTAGGACATGTTAATAGCTAAAAAAACCCTTGGATTCATTGTTTTTCCCTTCTGGTTTTGAATTTCCATGGCCTTTTTTTGGTCTTTTTGTTATATTTGTCTCTTTTAACCTAAAAAATCTGCCTTTTTCTTTTTTTTTTGTTTTGTTTTGTTTTGGTTTTAATGTCATCTAGTTCATGGCTTTTGGGGTCTGGGTTTTAGAAAAGCAGTATCCCAGGCTACAGATAAAAGTTGTGATAAAGATTGAGTGGTACTGGCATCTGTTTTAGTACACTTATTCTGCTATTCCTGCTCTTGTGGCTGTTCCTAGCAGTCAAAGAGCTTTTTTGAGTACCAACATCAGGCTCTTTACCCTCCTTGTGATTAGGAGGATTTTTGATGTCAAAAAAAAAAAAAAAAAAATCATAGGATAAAGAGCTTCATTACTCAGTCCAAAAAGAAGTCACAGATTGTTTTGCTTCTAATTTGTTTCAATAACCTCATGCAAATCTCAAGTTCTGGAATCCTGATATCCCCATTTCTCAGATTTCAGACATCTTTTGCCTGATCGATGCATAGGGCACTGTCCAGTGACATTAAGGAAGTTTCCTATATTGAATTGTATTTTCGTTCTGTCTCTACTCTTCCCCACCCCACACCCCCTCAGGATTTTACAACCTCCATGCTCTATTTTGGCTAGTGATGTCAGAGGCAGAGCAGTTACCATGGAGAAGGGGACAGACTCCACTGAGATGGACACAAACATAGCCTAAATCTACAGCAAACTCGTGATTCATCAGCCAAATTGCGTGTCATCATTAATGACTTGCAAAAGGGGTCATTGATAATTTTTCATTTTAATGTTTGTGGTGGTGGCCGAGTTTATTAGGAACTTAATGAAATCCTGGCTAATGTTTACATCAGAAGAAGCCACAACACATGTTATTAATGAATAAGTGGAACAATATCAGGCACCCTCTCAAAAATGGTTACAAGAACATGGCTATAGAAACCAAGCCAGGGACTGGAAATTTTCACTAAAACACAATTATTCATTGCACGCTAGGATCAATGTCACAGTGATACACAAAAAATACAAGGAGCTCCTTAATGGTGAGGAGAGAACAAAGCCAGTGGCACTAGGTGGATTAAAGGGCATCTTTATGAGGATGCACTGATGTATTTCAAAATATTTCTGCTTTTCTTTCTGTTGTTTTGTTATTCCTAGTGTTTGGCTTACTTCTTAAGTTTTGCTTATTATGTGAAATATTTCACTCCTGCATAACCCTCTTTTCTCAACTGCTGCTAAAACTTTTTCCTCTTCCATCACTCTAGGAACATTTTCATAAGGTGAATGCTCCACAGTAACCTTCGTTTGCATATGAAGGGGTAAACTCAGTACCAGGATAGGCTCTCGGAACACCATTTGGCTCCAGAACACTGTGACTTGCCATGTGTTCTGGAGCCAAATAAGTGTCTAAGATTAGTGGAAAATCCTATCTACTACCCAGATTTAGGAAAAACAGTTCAGAAAAACCAAGAAACCCTTTTTTGGTCATAGAGTTCAGCACTGAGATCCTCTGCAAAAGTTTTCTATGAAAATAGCTTTGCACATTATTTCATAAGAATAGGAAATATTCTCATCTTATAAATAATAACGGAGTTGAGAGTTGTTTTCTCAATTTCCTTTATGATTGGGAGGCATTTTTGCTCATCATCAGGGTGCTGGGAGTATTTATCTTTCTAGCAATACAGATGTTAAGCTAAAGCACCAAATTCAGCTCCAGCTCACAATCCAACATAGGCATAACAGCATTCAGTTCACTCTTGTATAATATTTTAGTGTTTTGAAAATGTTCAAGTATAAAAATGCAGTAAAACGACAGCACTAATAGCTCTCTGTATCTTGGTAAAAAAATGTTCATTATTGAGTGGAATTTCTTGATGAGGTGTTGTGGTAGCTGTAACTGGCTTCTTCGGTGATTACACAGTCACCCAGAAGCATCTCCTGACTCAGGAATTCCTGTAACTACTGATTTTCAGAAGGGTTCTTCTGAAGCAACACCACTTAGGACTTACTCTTCATGCTGTACTCTTCCTTACGCAAAATTGCCTACTGGAAGAGTCAAAGGAAAGTTGGATCTCAGGCTTGTACCACATGTCTTCTTTACCTTACATTCACCTTAGCTCCACTGGCATGAATCATATGAACCTACCTTGGAAATTATGGAGTTGTAAGGGTTCCCACCCCTTCAGGATCCAGTATTCTGGAGAGCACTCTTCCCTGAGTACAGCATGTGCACTACCTTTGTCCCTAAATGTCCTGACCCCTCTCAGCTGGGCTTGTTCTCTGCCATGGAACACAGAGTCCTGCTCAGGAAAGGCAGGTATAACACCCTTCAGAAACACATCCCACCCTGCCAGAGCAGGGAAAAAAAAAACGGGGAGAAAAAGAAGAAATAACAGAAGACTCCCAACTGTGCTGCAGTACAAAGGAATATCTTGTTCTTTTTGAGATACATATGGGAAACTTAAAATGAATTGGTTTGCTTTATGGACTTTTAACTCTGAAGCCAAACAACTCCATGTATTTAAAAAAATTGTGGAATGGGAGATCCTGACACAGATAGTTCCAAGAGAAGAAGAAATCTAATTTTCTAAAAATCTAATTTTTCCCCATTTGTTTCCTTTCCTCATCTCCCATCTCCCAGCTAAGGGAGCACCCCTACAAAGTGCTTTTAATTAAGCAAAATCCCTTTGTTTAATGTCTGGAACTCAGGGAAGCAATAGTAAACATTCCTGTGAAACACCAATATAAATTTATTTAAGGATGGGAGTTTGTAATGACCAAATCACATCTTGTACTCAAACTCCACTTAAATAATCAGATTTAGAGTGCCCAGAGACTGCCTGGGATCTGTTTTTAGAAGAAGAAATGTTCTGTTCTGTTATCTGAGCTGTCCCAGGACAATCCTGCTGAGAGGATTTTGTTACCAAAGGGTGTCCTAAGTGGGTACTCGTGAAATGACCTTCTGTGCAAACTGAGAGAGACATGGAACACAGCATGACAAAACACTGTTGTGGAAAATCATCGCACTTTTCCCTTAATGCATTTAGAAATTACCTATTTTATTCCTTCCAAGATGAATCTTCATTCAATCCATATTCCTGAAGCCATCTTCACCAATTTCCACTCCTGGATTTGGTAGAAAATGAAGTATTGAAAATTAAAAAGATTTTTTTTTCTTCTGAAATCCCAGCATTTTTCTTTTCTCAGTGAGAAAGCAAACAATACTAACATGAAGTTTTGCAAAAATAAGTCCTAATTTTTTTATTTCACTAACATCTTCCATTTGCTGACCAGGTATGCCTGCCAATAAAGACCCCTGCCTGTGCCTCCCTCCATCCCATTTCTGCTGAAATCCACCCTCCTCAGGGTGAAATGTTGCTGGCTGAAAGCTCTCGGGGCAATGGTCTCCATGAAAGGAGATTCACGGTGGCCTCAAAATGAATCATCTGAAAGTGGTCACTGCTGCGTGTCACGGCTTGCATGCTCACCACAAATTGGCTCTGACAAATCAAGTGTGGCTGACCTTTTTCTGAGTGAGTAATTTATTTCTGTGTACTTGTCACTGCCTGCTCCACTCGGTGGTACTCCAGCTCCAGCCTGATGGCCTCAATCCTCAGAGATAATGTTTCCTGCCTCCTTTCTGATTTCAGGTGGTCCTGGGTGTTAATCAACACGTTTTCATCTCTTTCTGCTGTCTTCTGCACATTCCTCTGGATGTGGGAGATATGCTGCCACTGTCTCTTCAAAGCAGCAGTGCCTCCAGGCTTGAGGCTAGGTGCAAACCAGTCCTGAGAGGAGATGCTGGCCCTCCTGGTCTGAGAGATGAGATACCTGTTGAGGAAAGGTACTGGGAAACTCATTTTACCTTTGCATCTTACACTGGGTGTTAGCAAATGGTCACAGGTGAAGCCCAGATCAGTGCACAGCCAAGCTAGAGGCCCTCAGGGATGCACACAAGAAGGAAGAGTGTAGCCTGCCACTCTTAGGGCACAAGAATGGCTTTGCCCTGGTTGCAAGAAGCTAGGATGTATCCAGTCCTAATGCCCTGGGGGTGTCACAGCATGCCTTGTTGAAAGACAGATAGCTTTTAGGTGGAGAGCAAATTTCCAGAAGAATCTCCTGCTAACCAACACCTAATCTCTCCTCCCTTATCTGCCCCTTTTCCTTCTTTCTGGCACTGTCAGTGATGCCACCTCTCTGCTCTATCACACATGTACAAAATCCTGTGTGACCTTCAGCTCCCTCTTCCCTCTCCTTCTTCCCGGACTTTATAACAAATTTCTGCAGTTATAGTTCAGCAGACTGGGGCTGGCAGGGCCTTGTTCCAGCCCAGGCACTGGGGCTGGTTCTGCACATCTGTACACACACTATAAACATTGCCAATTGCTGAGACCAGAAAGCAGGGATTCATTCAGTCACAAGCCCCCTTTAAAAAAAAAAAAGTATGGAGAGAAATTGGTGCCATTTCCTATTTTGAGATGTGGGAAATTGCAGGTCTCTCTGGCTATATATGCTGGTAGTGTTTCCAGCTGGCAATTCTGAAGAGTGCTGAGAAGGTGCTGCAGTGTCTTTTGGTTGAGCAGAACAGTAATTTACAACTCATGGATGAGTCCACACACACCAAAACTTGTGCAAATATCAAACCCCAAGCACCAAAACTGCAGGCAACCACGGAGTCACACTGCAGAAACCTTCCTGACAGGTCCTGTGAGGAACTGTCAGAGGTAATGGCACTTGGTCATCTTCACCATCCTGGGAAAATTCCATGTTACCAGGGTCTGTCCTGCAAGGCAGATTCTGCTGCTGCTGATCAGGTTCCCTGTGGACAGAGTGAGTCAACTCTGAGCAATAAAGTATTAGCAAAGCAACCACCACGGATCCATTGGGACTTCTCTAGAAAACCAGTTCTG
Organism: Hippolais icterina; assembly: GCA_013400075.1. Classification (NCBI taxonomy): domain Eukaryota; kingdom Metazoa; phylum Chordata; class Aves; order Passeriformes; family Sylviidae; genus Hippolais; species Hippolais icterina. The sequence continues at coordinate 19,210 of VWYN01013432.1, forward strand.
TTTCCTTCCCACCAATTCAACTGTACTCATCCCTACTAATAGAGGCTACAACACAAGCGAAAAATACTAACATAACATGAAACAGACCTTCACTCCTTGTCTGAACACCCTACACAAATCCCACTCCCTGAAAGGCTCCACTGCTGGGCAGGTTGACTGGCTTGGATGCACACAATCTACTTTCAATGCTCTGTTCTCACATGGTGACTGTGATACCCTTATACCTTGTACACAGAGAGGAGACCAACACATTCCATGCAAAGTAACAAAATGTGGTAGACGGGATCATGGGCAGGGGAATACTTTAATTTTGTTTAATGATGCCTCTCTATGCTTTTTCTTACATAGATTGAGAAGAGGTTTCTGTTTAAGTCTATAAAGTGTGTGGCTCAGAAATATATTTAGCCCACATGACGCAAAATAAACCTCCTAAATGGGTTGCTGTAGGCTTGAGCAGTTACTTGTCTAGTAAACTGGAGCAATCTCAAATGTACTAATGATTATGGATTTTATGCAATTTCTTTTTAAAATAATTGTGGCATTAATCTCCAGCAAAACTGCCTCAGACCTCAACAGGCTCAGATCAAGGGATCCGTTTGAAGTGAGTATTTAGTGACCTCACATTCTTTCCATTTGTTTTCCAGATCCCATCTTCATCTGCTGGGTATGTACCATACCTTTCCATCTATTGGCATGGCTTTGTACAAACAGCAGATAAGAAAAAGTAATTAGGTGGAGTAGCAGAAAGGAGTTCCATTAGGGGTGAAGCTCATAGCCCTGCAGTCCCAAATATTATGGGCAGAGCACTGCTGCAAAGAGAAACCTGTCACTGCTGCAGTTGTGGAGGCCAAGAGAAGAAAAGGCAGGTGTAGGAGTGGAGGCTGGGGAGCTGGGACTAAGCAGTGTGCTCTTACAGAACAGCTGGCATTCCTCTGCTTGCCTCAGAGGCAGCTGTGTGTTTTATCTGAAGGAAATCTCCCACTGGAGCTGCTTGGGAGCAAGCACTGAAGAGACCCTATTGTAAAAGCCACACAAAAACACAAAGGCGAGACCCCAGAGTAAAACATATTTCCATAATAAAACTGTCAAGGGAAAATGAGAGACTAGAAACCTTTGTACTGCCAAGTAATTAGGAATAGTGACTCCTCTCTCCAAAGCACTTGAGATAAACTGTCTCCTTGGAGAGAAGCATTTAGGGTGAGATGCACACATGGACCAGGGGAGTAGATGACTCAGGGAAGAGTGCCCAGGAGCTGCACAGGAGGGATACATGGCTTGAGCTCCTGCCAAGGAGTACAGAAATTCCCACTTCCCTGTGGGCTTCTTCAGGCTTCTCCCACAATTTCTCCAAATTAGGTCACTCCCACACAGCCTACAAATAAAAGCAGCCAGGACAGGACCACCTAGGGCAGTGGGGAGGACGCTAATGATGATGAAGCAGAAGCCCAGATGATATGATGCAAGGGAGTGTTGGGCAATTAGAAACACACTCCAGTAGACAACTGGTAAAGTCCCAGATGATGGTGGAATGTGATCTCTGGGTTGTGGCCCATGAGGGAAAGTCCTCATGTCACAATGCTCTGTGCATGCACTCAGCTCAAGCTGGCGCATGAGGGTCCATCTGTGGCCTCGCTGCACCCGTGGTACGGTGGATCCTCAGCTGAGATGTTTCTCTGCCAACAGAAGAGAGTTGACTTTGCCAAAGTCATATTTGCTGTGGCCAGCTGAGAGAGCTGTCCCCATGTTTAGCTTTCCACCAAAGGAATGACTTGTGGTGTCAGGGCCCCAGCTTATTTCTCAGCTAAATACTGAGAATCTGCCTCTTTCTATGAACCATCTGGGATTCAGTCTTCTCAGCATTGGACTAGTGCCTGTTTCCCTGCTGCATCTCACAGTGCTTTTCCTACCCACATTGCTTTCGCCAGAGGGCTGGCTGCCTGCAACAGTGAAGAATCACAGCAGCAGATCACCAAAATTCAGTTTCTTGTCCTCCTTCTGCTCTTATTTCCTAGGTCACAGGAAGCCCTACCAAGAAGTTGCCAAATGAGAATCAGACCAGTTTCTAGGGCAAATGGTGATGAACTCCAGATCTGGATGGTCTTACAGATTCTCAGAGGAATCCAGTTCACATTTGGGTTTGCAAAGTTAGTCTAACAGGCACAGGAATACCTTCAGGCTGATTATTCCTCTTCCTCATTGTAATTAGGAGAAGGCATCTAGCTGACGGAGAAAAATCATGTTTGGTTTAGCTCACAGAGTTGAATGATAAAGTCTGTGTCTCCTGAAAGCCACTCACGCACCTCATGGCTCAAAAGAAAGACTGCAGGACTAGCAAGAGGACGCATATTTTTGAACAAATCACCTGCTGTTTTTAGCCCAGACACTGAGACATAGAAGTGTACCAAATGAAATAACAGATGAAAAACAGATGTGGAAACCAAGACAACCAAAAACTGATGGAGTTCAAATGACAGAAATAACCCTAGCAGATCAATGCCAGACTGGGCAACCTGGAAAAACCTGTGGTCTCAAATACTTGTCTGACAGACTGAGAGCAGAAGTTACTTTCATTTCAGAAGTGATGAAGTAATTCACATGCTAAGAATAAAACACAAATGCCAGACCCTTGCCATTGTGCAGCTACCTGACAAAGGCATTAAGTTAGTTAGACTAATTTGAAGTACAGTCTTTTTATATTTTCAAAACACCAAGTTCTGTGCAAGTATTCAGGCTGCCATGGCAACATGGTACATTTGTTCCCAAGTGTTATTTCCCATCACAATTGGTTGGGATTTTTCTTCAGAACTTTGCCCAACTTCAAAACTTTGGTTGCTGAGGCAACATCTCTCTTTAGAGGGAAGTGATTGGCTCTGCCTATCTGTGCCAAGGCAAGGGCTCTTCTGTGAACACCAGCGTGCTACAGCAAGGGTGGAGGTGTTAGGGAGGCTAAAAAGATATCCAAGGAAGCAGGGGGAGAGGAAGGAAGTGTGCTGAGAAGTGGCTGTGGAAGGGCAACGCCTTTGTGTGAGGCAGATGGGGTGGGCTCTGAGTGGGAGGCTCCAAGCTTAGCACAATGAGCTAATGTGCCACATTACATCACTAAAGAGATTAAATGAGATCACGGTGAGAAAACACTTTGCCTTTGATATATCCCATGAGGATCTCATGGAGATGCATAATCCTCACAAGACCTCTGCAAGAAAGGAATTTGTCACTAGGCTTGTTTGACAAAAAAAGTGATGGAGGCAGAGAGAGCTTGAATGAACTACTGAAGGTCACACAGTAAATTAGTGGCTGATACAGGAATAAGCTCCTGGGGGTGTTGTGTTTCATTTGTAAGATCATCATTCCTCTGATATTTAACTTATGCTTAAACAGAAACCCTTTTTCCTTCTGCAGGGAGGCACTGCAATCCGTTTTTCTCTCACTAACATATTAAAGTCCTCACCTCTGCTATTTGTCAATGTATTTGGCCGAAATGCACTGAAGCAGGTATTACTTTCTTTCCAGATAGCAAGGCCCAGATCTGGACTCTTCCTGACATCCTGCTGCAATAAATGCTGTCACCGCAAATGATCATAAACAGACCTGGGCAACAGTTTGGGAACCAGTTTAGGACTGGGAAGTGGGATTGCTCTGGCATGCTTTACACAAGATCTCCCCAACCAGCAGCTCCCACCAGCCTTGTGTTTCCCTTGCCTCCACCAGCACCCTGTGGTGCCCTGGGCAGCCTCTCACTGCTCCTTTTCCTCTGCCATCATCTTTACGTGAGGGAGGCCACAAAAGTGGCCAGAAGGAGCTGAGAAATTAACTACAGAGAAGTTACAGTCATTTGGACTGTACAGGTTTCATCTACCTCTTGCTGCTTGCTGTGATCCAGAACAGAAGCATTCACATTCATGTGATACGCAGGCAGATGACATGCTTAAAACAAATTACCGTTTCAAAAGGAAGTCTCCAAAGCCCTTGGCTATTGCTATGCCTGTGAACCAGCATCTTTTCCAGCCTGGAGGTGCACACAGGATGTGCTGCTGAAAAGCAAAGCCAATGAGTAAATATATTGGGTTGGTACCAGCAAAGGCTTGACCAGAGGGCACAACTCATTCATTAGGACAGCTCTTGCCAGGTCTCCACTTTTCAGCTGTATCTCAGTGCCCCAGTTCCAGACTGATGGTGAGTCTGATGCCTGTGTATGGGTCACTGGAGATTAGTGATTAGCTTTAATTTATTTCTATTTCAGCATTTCATAGCTGACTGTATAAACAGAGTCAGATACAAACCCACCGCCTGGATCACCACCTGCCTGTTCCAAATATGGGTCAATGTAGCATTAAAAACATAAACAGCCAACACAGCACTGGCAGGCAGATGCAAAGAAGAAAAGTAAACATGAGAAGTGCTCTTGTGTCAACAGAGAAACATAGACAGAGACGGAGGGCATGAGGCTTTGTTTTTCTCCTGCATTTAATTGTCTTTGATGCTTCCTTCCCATGGCCATTCAGTTTTAACTGCCTCTTCCAGGCTGATGAAGGAGATAAAAAATGGCCTATGGTGATGGCATGTCTGGCAAAGAACCTCCTGGGGGCTGCATCCTCCACATCCTGGGACATTTTCTTCTGTCCAAGTGACCACAAAAGCAGCCTGAGAAGTGATTACCATGGTGATAATATTTTCAGGGGTTGTCTACACCCCATGACTTCTCTTGTCTGGGCACTGACTCCAGGAATTTTCCCTCACTGGTTCTGGATGTCTCATAGCCTTGGCTATGAACCCCAACTCACGTGTAGCAGCATTTGCTGAGGTTATGAGACCCCAAGGCAGAGCATTGCCTCTGCTCTCCCATGGGTAACACAGAACATCTCTGAGGCACACATGAAGCAGGTGAAGAAGTCAAAGGAGAACCTAACAGCTCCTAAAATACTTAGGCACATGGCAGATGTTGAAGAAGACCTCAGGACCTCTACCCTGCTTTCTGATCCCAGTGTGGGGGAACAAGTCCTCTCCCATGCTCTAGCATCTGAGAATTGCCTGGGAGTCTCCTATTCTCAAAGGCAGGACATTCAGCAGCTGCTGGACAGCCCAGCAAACAAGCAAGCAACTTCTGCAAAATGTGTCTGGACATCAGCCATATTAACCATGAGTGCTGCTCTCCCCTGTGGATACAACAGCTGCCCATTGGAATAAACAGGAAACCATTTTATCCTCTGAGGAGCAAGAACGGTGAAGGGGGTCACGACTGTAAATTGTGTCTCTCGGTTTGGGACATGCAGTATGAGCCACAAACAAATAGGTCTTCTGTTTTTTCTCATAGAGGAGGGACTCAAATGCTGGGCTTCTCCTTCTGAGCTGGATCTCTGACTAGCATTACCCTTTTCTCCAGTGCAAGAGATGCAACAGCAGATGCTTCATCCTCTTTGCATGTGATTTATCTATTACTGTAAGTTGCATTTGTACCTGAATAGGGTACAGTAAAGTGATGTTGGTGCAGTGTGGCAGTAGTGATGTTACTGTGGAAACCACAATATTTTAATTGCCTGACTCAGAAGAAGCCAGGTAAATCAGTCATTGTAGTTCCCCCATTGCAGCAGCTACACTGCCAAAACATCTGGACTGAGCATCAGGTACATAGGACTTTGGCACTGAGCAGTTGGTTAGAGCCATGTGGTGCTGTCAAAGCTGTTTTCCTCTGTGTCTTTGGTTCTCCCCAGCTCATGCCCTCACCCTTCACCTGCTGGACCCACATGAATGGCAAACCTCCCAGACTGGTGACGGTCTCTCCACTCCTGGGCAGACCACGAAACACCTCCTCATTACAAAATACAAAAGGAAGATAACTGATAAGGTAGAATGTGCACCTTATTCTGGTGCAATGGTCTAGGACAGTGATATTACCTGTATGCTAGATAAGCTGTCAACTGTTTCTCAAAAAACCTTAGAAATACCTTAAACATTATGCACTTAGGTCCAGAGTCCGAGTGAAATATTGAAGTTCACCTTTTTCATCATTTATGTCAGAATCTAGAAAGTACCAGGTGCAGTTTGAAACCTGACAGGATCTATTAAGTGAAGGATTTCCAGAAAGGAAGGATGCCTGTGCATCTATTTATAGATGCATATTTAAACTGCAGAGGTGCTGGGTACTGACAGGTACACAGCGTGTGGCCAGCTATGGATAGACCTTCTTCACACTCAGCAAGCAGTCCACAGGTACTGGGATCAAGGCAAGCAGGATAGTGCTCCTGCTTTTGTTCTGAGTGTCCAAAAGGCTTATAAACCAGTGCAGCCTGGCTTTCCTGGCCTGAGATCTGTGGAATTTCTGGCCAAATGGCCCACACACCAGTCTGAGAAAAAGGGAAAAAAAAGCTTTATAAAAAAATTAAAAAGGGAGGCAAGATAAGGTGAAGATAAATAATGAGGAGAGAAGGTGGAGAACCTTGGCTGGGTGAAAGCTGAAGGGCAAGGAGAAGAGGAATGGACAGGAAGCAGCAGATGGTCCAGGTGTTCTCTGAGGAATGTCCCTTGGTGTCCTGTTTCTAACAGGCAGTGCTGAGAGTTCATCCAGCAAGTTATATCCTGATGTCCTGCCTGCCTGTGAATGAGGGAGGCTTTTGCTAAGCACTCTGTAAGGTGGCATGGGACAGGCCACAGTGGTCAGGAAGGGAAATAGGAGGGGATGACCATGCAGATGAGGAGAGAGCAGGCATGAGGCATGAAGTGGAGGGGAGGAGGAGTAAACAGACTGTCTGGGATTGTTGGGAGAGATCTGGAGCAGAGGTGTCCAGGAGAGAGCAAAGGATGTTGTAAAAGGATGGCCAAACATGACAAAGAGCAGTAGCAGATATTGGTGCATCACTGCTGCGGGAGAATGAGTAGTTTGGGATTTTGATCTGATCTGGGATCTGATCTGATCCCAGAATTAGGAGATACAGGCTGATAACCAAACTTAGAGGACTTGAGACTCAGCATGAGAACCCCACCCAGCAGAGCACTTCAGAGGCACCCCGACCCATGACATGTGCTGTTCCACATGGCAGCACAGCATTGCTGTACCATGATTCCTTGGTTTCTTGATCTTTTCTGGCATTGTCTACAGCAAATCACAGGAATTTCTTTGCCTGCAGGAGATCATTTCTCATCCTAACAAGGGCTGGAGAAGCCCTAGAATGTGTTAATGTTACTTAAGCCATCAGGTAAACTCTGCCACTGAGATTGGGCTACTGGTTCTGTTAGGCACTGCACAAAATCATGGCAAGAAGTGATCTGTGCTCCAAAAAGGTTATTATCCAGAACAGGCAAGGAGATAGTCACTTGCTCAACTAAACCAGTAAGTCAGCAGCAGAAATGGGGAAGGAGTCTCAGCTTTATTTCTCTGAGATTGGTGCTTGCTGGTCCAGATGAGGTTATTTCTCACATTGCCCATATGAGCATATCCCACTTGGCAGTGTTTATCTCACATCCTTGAGCAATAGCCCTCAGGACTTTGCAGTTCGGTTCTGTTTTATTTTATGGAGGAAGTGACACTCACAACATGCTCAGAGGTTATGTTGCTGCATTGCAACAGCTCTCATCCTACACAGAGATGGAAGAAATCTGAGTGGTGCAGATGTGATTACTCAGCTTTGCTGGATTTTACAGTAATGGAGCTCTACTGACATTTCACAGAAATATTCTGATGAGCTTCACAGAATCACAAATCAACCAGATTGGAAAAGACCTTTGAGATCATCAAGTCTGACCTCTGACCTAATATGACCATGTGAACTAGACATGAAACTGAGCACCATGTCCAGTCTTTCCTTAAACACCTCCCTGGGCAGCCCATTCCAATCACCTTTTCTGTGAAGAAATTCCTCCTAATGTCCAGTCTAAACCTTCCCTGGTGCAGCTTAGGGAAGGTTTTTGGACAACCAAAAATGCTGCCAAGAGCCCAGTGGACTGGATCTCTTTGGAGTGATGCACTCACACATATTAACCCATCTCATGCAGAATTAGATGTAGTCTACAAGTTCTTTGGGCACTAATTCATTGCAGCAAGAGGTCGGTATCTTCTAAAACAGCCCAAGCTTTGAATCTAAGGCACCTAAATTGTTCGTGACTGCCTGGTTTGGGGTGATTACATTCATCCAAACTGTGCTTCCCAAGGGGACAAGCCAGGGGTAGGGAAGGGGCTTCCTGTGCCAGAGACAGCATTGAGGTGAGGAAGGGACAAGGTCAGGTCAACAGGCTAGGTAAGGGAATGCTGTGCTGCTCAGAAGTGGCTAAACCTGACTGGGTTTGCTCTCTCTGTTAGTATTGTATTTGAGAACAATATCTTTTGTATCTAACGACATTTGGACAGGGACTTTATCCCAAACCTCAGCATGCCAGAACTTCAGAGGAGGCCAAAAAGAGACACTTTCACCAGGAGTACAAGTACAAGTATCAAGTACACCATGTAGCTACCCAGTTGAGAACTGCTGTTCCTCACAAAATTTCCACCTATGTTCAACACCAGTCAGCACTAACCAGTGATCTCAAGTTCCAAACAATACCAGTTGCATACATCCCAGCTCTGCTCCTTGTGATAACATTGCATGCATTAATTGCTAAACAATGTTGTTTCAAGTCGTGTGTACACTTACATAACCTCATACCATATAATCAACACATTTCTTGGCACAAAGAGATCAATCCTTCTGATCCCCACCACAGATATCTACCTTAGCTCTCTATCATGTCACGAAAACATTAAAAAATTAGAATTTCCAACCTCCACACCTGCCAACACCCACCACAGCTTCATGTTCCTGGAGATGATGGCTCATTTAAAACCTCTGAATGACACATGATCACCACTGGCAGCTAGCAGAAGCCAAAATCCAGCCATGTCCTATTGCTCCACTGCAGAAAAAAAATAGTGATGAGGAGGTGTCTGAAGGAAGAAAGGAAGTAAGGAGGGAAGGAAGGCACGTGATGGAAATAGAGCCCTTTGTACTGTGTTCCCTTACCCTATCCCCATCTCTCTCCCCACAGAGTCCCATCACTGTGTGTTCTTTTCAAGCCTGGGAACAGAGGCTCAGTCTCCTCTAGAGGCAGCATTAGCAGCAGGTTGTGGGTACGGATCCCATACTCCCACACTCACTTCCCTGTTTGCTGTGCTCTTATGCACCTTTAAAAGGTCCACAGACAGATACTGCCTGCACCTTCAAAGCAAGGGCAGAGGTACTTGTGGGATGGTGGCAGGGGCTGAGAGACCTGCAGGACCCATTACTAGAGCTCTGCAAGGGCTGTGGCTCGTGGCAGAAAAACAGCAGTCCTGTGTTGACCCTGCTCTGAGAGCCGCTCCTGATGCTGCAAGCTTGTGAGGAAGGCAGGAGGCTGACACTGGTAGTTTGGAGAACTTCAGTTTCTAGGAGAGGACGTGGCAGTTATTTCCACATTCACTTCTCTTTTTGGAGATGATCCCCTCCATGGGGTAGCAACATCCTTATTTTTTCCATCCAGGGATCACTGTGAAGACAGAAGGTGCCTTTTTTCTGCCCTAAGGGGAAAAGAAGGGGCCTGCTTTTGCCCCAGCATTGCTTGCTCCAAGAAGCACTGCAAGGTGCTTGGCACATGCAAAAACACAGAGCAATAAAATCACTAGAATGAGAGACCTATCCCTGCCTATTCTTTAGGAGTCTGGGCCAGCCTTCTCTTCCTTCTAGCCCTTCACAAAGGCTGTCCTCCCAAACCAAAAAAATTGGAGAATGAAGAGCATAAGGCTGTTTCTCTAACTTGCAGCCAATCTTCCCCACACGACCACTACCCCAGCCCCTGCAGACTTCCAACTCCACAACCACATAAGGAGTGCACCGTGTGCCTCTTAAAACCCAGAAGTCGAGGGATGTTGTTGAACCCCCAAGTGTTGCAGTGGGGCCCAGCCCTCACGTGGCAGCTGCCAGACTGAGTACATGCCACAGCACAGCCCACTGGGACCCTCTGTTTCCCCTCTAGGAGAGGGAGGTAGTGCCACAAGCAGGGCTAGAGCTTGGCATGCTCAAGACTCTGGTACCCTCTGCTGGCTTTGAACGTTTCTGTTGCTATTGAAACCTCTCCGAGGGTTTTTCAGCCTGAATGCAGACACAGGCATCAACCTGTCCACGATGTGCAGCAGCTTTGATCACCCACCACTCTGCTCTCTTCAAAGGCCCCCACCAGTGTTCTCACAGCCAAGGTGGCCCCAAGCTGCTGAGAGCAGGGAGCTACCAGCACCATACATCTTTGTGAGAACACTTAAAAGAGCCAGTACTCCTTTGCTAAAAATAACAAAAATCTGCCAAGTTTGTAAGTGCAAGGTTGTGCTGCAAATGCAGAAGGGTGAGTAGCTGCAGAAGAGCACCCTGGGGAAGTGTCCAGGAGACTCCTGGTGTGTGGGACAATCCTCCTCAAGGCCACTGGCATAAAACAGGAGGTGGCAGGGACAACTTGGAGGACAGCACATAGCTCATGGGGATTATCCTGCATCCACATCCTCACTGGAGCAAGCAGGGAACTCTGCCCATGCCTCCAGCAAGACTTTCACACAGCCCTTTAACACTGCAGTGTCTCTGCTGCATCCCTGGGAGAAGGCAGAGAGGGATTAGCAAAGAGCAGGTAACAAACAGCAAATAATTTCCTTCACTGCCACCAGCTGAGGGAGAAGAAAGCAGCAGATTGCACACAGGAAGTGGGTAAAATGCCTCCTGAACTGCTGAGCCAAACTGGACAGCCTGTGCCAAAAGGCTTTATAGACAAACCCTGAGTGAGAAATGAGTTTCTGCCTTCAGGGCTGCTGGTGCTGCTCATGAGGCTGGAGCCTGAGTGAGAGTAAGTGCATAACAGATGGCAGGCAGGAGGGACACCTTTCTATCCAAAATCCTGCACCCTCTTCAAAGGAGGAAGGGGATCCATTCCCTTCTGCCCCTCAGGGCTAAAGATCCCAAGTTACCAATATCAGGTTTTATTTTAATACAAACAAAAAGCTTTTGTACTTCATAGAAACATGGACATGACACAACAACAGAGCATGCAAGGGGCATCCTGACCACCCCAAACCCCGGTTCAAGACGGAGGCCTGGGGCTTTTTTGGCTCCCCAAAGAAAAGCTTCTTTCAGGAGTGGGGCCCAGCTCCCAGGGGCACTCTGCCTGCTCCTGGGCCGGTGTCAAGCAGCAGCAGCTCAGGCCAGGTAGGTCACTTGATGCGGTACAGGACCTTGCGCTGCATGCGGTGCTGGATCTCCCCCCGCCGCATCATCAGCTGCAGCACCTTGTAGATGGCATGTTCTGGGTATTTCTGCAAGAGGGGAGAGCAAAGCAAGATGAGCCAGTACGGAATAGCAGACGAGCTCAGCAGGAACCTGCAACTTCTGCTAAAGCCTGGCTAGGACTCTCGAGAAGGAGCAAATCCAATAGTCCAAGACACTTATGCTCCCTTCCTCTTTCACTATTTTAGATCTGACTGCAGCCAGTGTCACAAATACAACAGTTCTGGTTTCAAGGGTAGAAACCAAACCAGCCCCGGACCTCAGAGCTTTTGCAGAAACTTGCCTGAGTCCCCTTAAACTCTGCAATCACATTGCACACCATTCCCTACAAACATGTTTCAAAACCATGACCAAAAGGCTCGCCAGTCCGCTCTTGAGGAAGGGGTTTAAAGGCCCCAGCAGCAGCCTGGGGTCCCTGGTTTCACAGCCCAGCACTCCATGGGGTCCCTGACCCACCTGCCGCATGAAGTCCTGGACGATGCTGTGCTCGGACACCTGGGAGCCGATGGCAAAGCGGCGCTTGAGCTGCTTCTCAATGCGGGACAGCATCTCTTGGTCCTCCTGTGTTGTGAAGCCTTCTGCCCCTGCAGGGAGACACTGTGTGAGCTCTCTGTGCTGCCCAGAAGTCACTCTCCAAGATAAAGTGCTCCTGTGTCTCTCACCATACCTGCACACCTTAGAGACTTTAGGGAACCCATGAACAACTCCACTCTAAAAGGCTGTGGAACTCCAACCACACAACTGGATGAGGACCTGACTGCTGGAGCTTCCTTCTAACCCTTTGCTCCATGCTGCTGCCCAAGGAAACATTGTCTTCACCCCCACACAGAAAGATGTTGGAGGATTAATCGGTTGGGGAACCATGTCCAACATCAGACTCCGCCCCTGGGACCACAAGGGGCCAGACCAGCCCTCCTCTGAGCAGTACAGGAGACCCTCAGTGTCATTTGTCATTGCCCTCCCTGTGAGGCACAGCTCCACAGCCAAGATGGCCCCCTGGGAGAGCTTGTCTCTCCCTGCCCTGAGCAGCCAGGTCCAGCATGTCTCTCCGACCTCCAGCAAATAACATCTCCTCCTCACCTGACAGGTTGCCTGACATAGCTGCATCGAGTGTGGACACGTGGAAGAGCCGCAAGGCCTCCTCAACATCTGCCTCGGTGGCAAAGGGCTGCAGCCTCATCTTCGCCAAGGACTCGGCAATGCGTACTATGGCCTCCAGCTGCCTGCAGCCAGAGGAAACATTCCCTACTTTCTATTGCAGCTCCAAGGGTGTTTTCTTCCCCCTAACTCCTGCCATTCCCACCTACCCCCCTCTAGGTACCTCCTGCCTCCCCCCACAGCACTTTCAGAGTTCAAGGCCACACCCTCACATACCAGTACCAGGCCAACCCCCTTCCTGGATTAGCCCAGTAATGCAGCCCTAATCCCAGAGGTTTTGGGGGACGAGGAGGAGGTGCTGCTCACCGGACAGTGATAGGGATGCTAGAGCGGCGGTCGCTCTCCTGCTCATGCTGGCGGGTGCCACTGCGCATCAGGATGTAGCGGTTCTTGAGCTTCTCCGCTGCCCCTGCTGACAGCCGAGGGCCACACTTCCTGCAAGGGTGAACAGGAGTTGGAGGCAGTGCCACTGGGGAAGGTCCCTTGGGTGCTGCAGCACCACTGCGAGCTCCTCTTGCACCCTTTTTTCAAGGCAGGAGTTAAGAGAAAGGTCACCCAGCGTGCTGGGTGGTTTGCCTCTCACCACTGCCTCCCACTGCGCAGCCTGGGCGCTGCAAAAGACAGGCTTGTCACTCACATCCGACAGAAGGAGATGAGCTTCTTCAGCTTGTTCAGCTCGATCTCGCCCTCCACGGCCTGGGTCTGTGTCACGGCACTCACATGTAAGGACATCACGTGCTTGGCCAGTGTCTGGGAAAGCAGAAGCCAGTCAGACAGCAGGAACGCGCCTGCCTCCTCCTCCCAAGGAAAGGGGCACCATGAGTCCCAGCTGCACCCGCGCGACTCGCGACTCAACGCACCATGTCTCGCTCTTCATTGTGCTCATCCCTAACAATGAAGATCATGTCAAATCGGGACAGGATGGTGGGCATAAAATCAATGTTCTCCTCGCCCTTGGTCTCATCCCAGCGCCCAAAGACGGAGTTGGCAGCTGCCAGAACCGAGCAGCGGGAGTTGAGTGTGGTTGTGATTCCTGCCTGTGGGCAAAGGCAAAAAAAAAAGATGGTGTTAAGACCACTTCCATGACACAGCAGGTCATTAACTCAGTGAAATGTTGAAAGCCATTTTCAAGGACTCATTGTCAATCACTTGCATTTAAATAAAGCCCCTTAAGTAGCACCCAATTGCTCTGTATTAATGGGGCCCACCCATATGTCCTTCTGGAGGGGAACTGGCTTCAGCTGAAACTTGAGCACTGAGTAATTTCATTTAAAACCTCTTGTCAAGAGCAGAGACACAGGAAACTTCACCCCAGGTTTGTGATCTGAGACGAACAATGGGCAGACAGGGCTGAGTCCTACTGGCCAGCTCTGGCACAAAGCATGGGTTTGCAGGCGCAGCCTGACAGCCACCAGCAAGAAGCCACAAAGTTCAGGCTACCCAAAGCCTCCAGGCAGGGCTGACTGGGTCTCAGACCAGAGACAGCAGCACCATCAATACCACTGCCTGGACTCTAAAATGGGCAGTTCTGGCAAAAGATGTGTGACCACAAGTTGCTGGGCTCTAGGATTCCCACCTTCGGGCAGCATGCATCAATCCATAGCTCACCTTGGCAATGGAGATGGTCTGCTGCTCCATCGCCTCGTGGATGGCCACACGGTCATCCTCCCGCATCTTTTCATCCCCGGTGAGAGAAACCAGGCAAGGAGAAAAAGTCACCATCAGTCACCTCTGCCAGACCTCTGCTACACACTGAAGTGATCCCCAACATAAAGCTCTGTGAGTACCTCTGCCCAAGAGGGCAGGATGTAACTGAATTCCCTTGCAGCCCCATCTCCCTGACCTTCCCTGAAAGGAAGTGAGGAGGAGTCTCAGAGGAGTTGCCCTTCCTCCTGCAGCTCTGGGCTCTCCTGGGACAGGCTGGCATCCCAAGGGCTCTCCTTCCCATTCATACATAGGCAGCCCCACAGGTACCTTGTCAAACTCATCGATGCACACCACTCCTCCATCTGCCAGCACCATAGCTCCTCCCTCCATGAAGAAATTCCTTGAGACAGGGTCACGGATCACTGAGGCTGTCAAGCCAGCAGCACTGCTGCCTTTTCCTGAGGTGTACACCTAGTGGCATGTGGGACAAGGAAAGGGACTGTACATCAGCTGCAGCAGCACCCAGAAGCCCACTGCTCCAGCTGAGACAAAGCACCCCTGGCACCGCAAAATCCAGAGCTCCTGAAGAACCTCTAGGAAAAGCCCTCAGCACACATAACAAGCAGATGTGCTGGGTAAAGAGCAGGACTATTGCCTCATCCCAAGCCTCGGACTAAGCAGCTGTGACACACTGGAAGGCATGCAGACACAAACACAGATATTAAGTACAGAAGAGGGAGTGATTCATTGTTTGGTGGGCTACTGCATTAGCTTTGTTTGCCCCTGGAGGGAACAATACAGTCAGAGGCTGAGTTTAATAGAGACTAAAAAAAAACCAGAGCTGAAAACATAATTCTATGTCTGGGGTCAGGCTGGAGGGTCAGTGCCTGAGATGCAGTCAACTTAATTTGTCCTGACCAGCCAGCCCCTCTCCTGATCAAGCCTCAACAATAAACAGCAGCACCAGGCATGTGTTTGGACATCCGCCAACAGCCTGGCTCAAGGCATGTCCTTCTTCCCCTTCCCTCTCTCATTCCCCATCCCTTATAGGCTAGTACTGAAAATGGCAGTTCATGCCTCTGCCAGCAAGTCTACCTGTGGATGCACAGGCAGGTGTCTCCTGTGACATGGTCTTGTCTCTCAGGCTAGACAAGGAGCAGAAGAGAGAAAAGGGGTGTACTACAAGTGGGCACCTCAAGCTACATACCCCAATGGGCGAACACCTCTCAACAAACTTCAGCAGTTGAGATTTGGCTGTGCCAGGGTCACCCAGCATCAGCAAGTTGATGTCCCCTCTGCGGGTCAGCCCATCTGGGAGCCTGGAGTGATGGGGTTGGGAAGAAGAGAGGGAGGAGAGATGGTGAGCCTTTATTTTGATAATAAAGCACTGACTTTGATAACAAAGGTTGATTACGCTTCCCCACCTCTTGCGGGAGCCTCCAAATAAGAGGCAGGCAATGGCCTTCTTGATGTCAGTGCTGCCATAGATGGAGGGTGCAATGCTCTTGGCAATGGTCTCATAGATGTTGGGCATGGCAGCAAAGCGACGAAGTTCCTCCTCTTCTTGAGGGGTCACTGAGCCAGTGAAGCTATGTCCTGTACAAGGATGAGGGGAATGATGCAACAGTAAACAAATGGAGGTTTTAAAGGAAATTGTATCATTCCCATCATGCATTCTACAACCAAAATCCCCTCTTGAAGATCATGCTAAGTGTCACCAGGTGGGAAGGGTGGAGAGGGCAAGCATCTGCTAACCCAGCAAGGCAGGCTGTGTCCTTAGAGACAGGTAAGAAAAAAAAAGGATCTTGAGCAAAGCAGGTCTGCAGGAGCCAGAGGGAGAATTACAGTCAGGATCATGTTTTAAATACAATTTTAAACATGGACTTCAGCCGAGATTCTCAGGGATGGCTTACAGATTCTAACCTAAAGACCCTGGAGGACTCAGGCTGAGACCTCATTTAATATGACTGAGAAAAAGCCGTACAGGACATGACTATAGAGTATCCAGGGCAAGTCAGACTGCTGGAATGGCTTGAACCTTCTGTTATATAAGCAGCCAGAAGGACCAAGGCTGTGACTTCAAAGAGTTCTTGCTGAGGGATTACCTTGTTCAGAAGGAGGGTGGGGAGTGTCTCCCTACACCAGGCTACCAACATAGACCAAATGCACAACAAAAGCAGCCCTCACCTGAGCCCTCTGTATCCACCTGGATGCCCACCACTCGGATGTAAGCGCTCCGGATGCCCACCCCCACATTGTAACGGCTTTTGTTCTTGCTCTGCGCAGATTTCTTGATGGAGTAGATCCCCATGATAGTGACTCTGTTCCCTGGGACAACTTTGTCACACAGGTACCTAAGAGGAAACAGGGGAAAGCGGAGGATGGTGGTGGGAAATGATGGCACCAGCAACAGCCGGCAGGGGCAGGGTGAGAAGGCTGTGCCAGTACCTGTCACAGTAGAGCTGCAAGTGCCGGGGCATCTCCCCGTGTGGCACGGCATCTGGGGACTCCTGCAGCTTCAGGACCTGGAAATCCACACACTTGCACTTATCTGGCATGATAAAATAAGGGTCCAGAGGGCACCTTGGGCGGCCAGCTTGTTCTCTGTGCAGAGAGATCAATCAGGGAAGGCTATTAGCACTGAGGAGCCACCCCTGGAGCACACCTGTGGAGGGGACAGCAGCAATAGCAAGGGGCAGCTGCCTCTTCCAAGCCGTGCCACGTCAGCAGGTAAGGGCAGACACACGGTGCCAGACCAAAGGCCACCAAGCCCTCTGTCTTGTCTTCAACAAGTGCCAAATGCGTACATGAGAACAAGCCAGAGGCAGAGTGACACTTGGCTAAGCACCCTCCCTGCCTCCCACCCCTCCCCTGCTAGCTATAGGCAGGGAAGGTAATTCATTAATTACACAGAAGGCAGCAGCACAGACTCAGTGACACAGCAGGGCATTTTTCTTTACAACCTCATGCACGAAGCAAATGTTAAGTGGTTTCTGGTGAGAAAGCAATTAGCAATGTGACAAGGCTGACATCCACTTCCCAGTCTCTCAAGACATATCTGCCTTGCTAGATACAAGCTCTCTGAGACAAAGAACAGCTCCATGTCCCGCTGCTGTCTCGGAGTGGCACGACTGATGCCTGACTCCATACAGGGCTTTCAGGGAGGGCAATACCAGACTACAGATGAATTCATGCAGTCAGGGATCAGGAGTGAGGTGCTGTACAGACCACACACAAGAATGTGTGGCCCAAACCCCTCTCAAGCTGCATTAGAGTGCAGAAAAAAAATACTGGCAAGTATGAGCCCAAAACCACAATGCACCAGGATTGGCTGCTTTGAGAGCTGCAGCACAATGGCAGCCTAACGCTTACAGTTCTCAGAGGCACCAAGAGCTGTAAAGCAGGATAAAAAAGCTAGTAGAAAAGCATGCCTAAGAAAGATAAGACAAAACAGCCCCCTCAGGAGTGGGAATGTGGAAACAAGGAGTTTGTTTGGAAGATGAGAGCAATTTAACACAGCATTATGGGACAGCTGGAGGCAGGAATGAACCTTTAGGTACAATAGGTTAAACTCCCTATGAATAAAAACAACTCCCTGGACACAGTCACTCAACACTGCATGCAGCACTGACCATGCAGGGTCACAACCAGCATGATCATAGATGGACAGCTAGAACTTGCCAGACAGAACTGCACACTGGCACAGGGGCAGCACAAAGGGTGAAGGCAGAGCAGTGCAGACGCTGCTGCCTTGTGGAAAAGGGAGCAGATTCTGCAATGCATAGGATGCAACAGGAGCAGGAAGAGGGAATGTAGTCTTTTCTTGTCCTCTAGCCTGCTGGTGCATGCCCTTGTCAGTCCTTACGTGTTGCACTTCCTGGGCAGAGCATAGCCCTCCAGGCCCGGGCGCACCGCGATGTTGCTGATGGTGTTGCGGCAGCTGCGGCACTGGATGGTGATTCTGGTGGCTTTGGCTCTCACAGGGGTTGCTGCAATTACAATTCCAGGGATCTTCACAAGGTGGGACATCTGGTCAGACTGAAAAGGGAAAGATGAAGGGAAGGTGAGAAAGTCATCAATGGAAGATGGATAAAAAACTAAAAAGCATGAGAGCAAAGGACAGAACACTCTGTGCAGAACACCACTAACAGCAATAACGCCCCTGCAGCAGGAACCAGCAATAACAGCCCTTTGCTGTCAGATTTAAGCTGCAGAGTAATGCTGCTTGTAGATTAGTGAGTGACGTGAGTCCAGAGCTATGTGAGCAGGTACCAAAAGCTCCCCAGCAATCACACCCACACAGACACTGCTCTGTGTGGCAGCCAATTCACCTCACCTTCAGGCTGCGGATGTTGGCTGCATTGGCATCCGACCTCAGCATCACTTGGATGTCTTGGAGAGTCTCCTCCCCTGCGGGACGGGGACGAGTGACCTCATCTGCGACTTCTTTTGCTGCTTCTTCCAACTAGAGGGAACACTGGGCTATCAGTGGGTCTGTTACAGCAGAACATCAGAACTGCTCTCATGACAATGTTCTGGGTTGCCAATCTCCATCCTTACCAGCTGCAGGTGCTCTGCTGGTTGCTTGTAAAGATAGTCGGCGAGATCTTCATCAAAGCTGGCCAAGTCTTCCATCTCCACCTCCACCCAGTACTGCCCCAGGTTGTAGTGCCATTTCAGCTCATCCCTAGAAGGCAGGAAGCGGCAAAGGTTTGCAGGGCAGAAAGCACCAGTCACCCATAGTGGCCTTAGAATAACCAGAGAGCAGAAAAGGCAGGTTCTGCAGGAAGTCCTTGGTTTGGAAAGCAAGCAGGGAAAATTAGGTGAGTTCCAGGCAATGGAACCTGGGCAATGTTTCACTGAAGCCTGCTTTGAAACGTGACATAAGACCAGGGACACCAGTGCTTGCAGTGGCAATGTAAAGTATTTATTGGAGTTACATGACCAGATAAACAAGGAGAAAATTTCTGTGTAGGATAATAACTACTATATATAAGGTGTGGTTTAAAACAAAGGAAGTAACAACAGAACAGACAATTTCCTTAAAAATGCCAGGGTTAATGAAATTTAGAGGTGAAAGACTGTTCTAGCTCTTGATTATGATGTATCTCCACATTTTCTCAATGTTTGTCTCTCCAAACTGCATAGGCCAAGGGTGGCCAAAGGAACTTCATAAACTTGGAAGGCACACATGGAAAGTGGTGCACTGATTCAAAGGATACAGACAATTCTCCACACCAGAAAACACTAAACCTTCAAAGAAAGACCTTGCACCTCAGAACTAAGTGCAAGCCTGGCAGCGTGGACCCCTCTATTGCTACCTTTTCCACTGGCTGGCTGCCTAAAAATTTGTGAGAACACCAGACCTCTGCTTTTCTATCAGGTTAAATAAGAACATCTCTTAATACTGAGCTTTTTATGGCCTACGAGAAAAGACAAAGTGGCTATTGTGTATGTAGGGTGTGCACTGCAGGAGGGAGGTTAAGAGCAGACTGGATGGGCAGGTGGGGATAGGTAAGGCTCAGAAGGAGAAAAGGGGCCACAGCAGCACCTGTATTTGAAAGTGAAACCCGTCCGGTCCGTGCCCACTCGGTACTGCCGCAGGAACTCCTTGAACCGCTTCTGCAGCTGCGACTTCCGAACCTGCCCCTCGTCCACAGACGCGTCTCCTCCAAAACTGTCGCTGTAGTAAATGCCGGGGTCATCGAAGCCGGACATCACGGCTGCTACTCTGTTGCGGGGGCGAGAGCGCTCAGTCAGCCCTAGCCGCCTCCTTTTCCTGCCCCACACCCAATGCTCCACGGGACCGCCCCTCGCCAAGTGCCTNGCCGCCGCTGATTGGCCGGGACTCTTCGCCCCCGCCCGTCCCGAGCGGTGTGGCGCGAAACCTGCGAGCGAAGGGCAGCGAAATGGCGGGCGGGCCGGCCGGCCGGCCGCNAAAATGCCAGGGTTAGTGAAATTTAGAGGTGAAAGACTGTTCTAGCTCTTGATTATGATGTATCTCCACATTTTCTCAATGTTTGTCTCTCCAAACTGCATAGGCCAAGGGTGGCCAAAGGAACTTCATAAACTTGGAAGGCACACATGGAAAGTGGTGCACTGATTCAAAGGATACAGACAATTCTCCACACCAGAAAACACTAAACCTTCAAAGAAAGACCTTGCACCTCAGAACTAAGTGCAAGCCTGGCAGCGTGGACCCCTCTATTGCTACCTTTTCCACTGGCTGGCTGCCTAAAAATTTGTGAGAACACCAGACCTCTGCTTTTCTATCAGGTTAAATAAGAACATCTCTTAATACTGAGCTTTTTATGGCCTACGAGAAAAGACAAAGTGGCTATTGTGTATGTAGGGTGTGCACTGCAGGAGGGAGGTTAAGAGCAGACTGGATGGGCAGGTGGGGATAGGTAAGGCTCAGAAGGAGAAAAGGGGCCACAGCAGCACCTGTATTTGAAAGTGAAACCCGTCCGGTCCGTGCCCACTCGGTACTGCCGCAGGAACTCCTTGAACCGCTTCTGCAGCTGCGACTTCCGAACCTGCCCCTCGTCCACAGACGCGTCTCCTCCAAAACTGTCGCTGTAGTAAATGCCGGGGTCATCGAAGCCGGACATCACGGCTGCTACTCTGTTGCGGGGGCGAGAGCGCTCAGTCAGCCCTAGCCGCCTCCTTTTCCTGCCCCACACCCAATGCTCCACGGGACCGCCCCTCGCCAAGTGCCTCGCACCGTACCGCACCGCACCCACGCACTGGCTGCGCTCTTTCCCCGCAACGCCCCAGGAACATCCCAATCCCAATCTCCTACCGCTCCGCACCTCTCTCCCCGCCTGAACCCGCTGCTAACTTTTTCGCGGCAAAAGAGGCGCGCAGCGGAAACGAAACCTGCGTAAGGCGCGCACGGCGCCACCGCCTCCGCCGCCGCGCGCTCCGATTGGCCCGGCCGCNTGCAGCGGAGGGGGAGCGGGTGATACCATTGCGGGCGGGGGGAGCGGCCCGAGCGGCGCAGGAAAAAAGTGAATTGGTTACTGCTGTAGGCTTCTGGGGCAGCCGGGGGCCATCACTACTTCAGGGCCTCAGAACACAAGTCCTCCGGATGCCTTCCTCCTGGCTATTAGTGAATTTAAAGGGAAGGCTGGTAGGTCGCTGGGTGTGCATTTTGGCCCTTCCAAAGCGTGGTAATGCGCGCCCTAATTGAAGAGTAAGCTGGGAAGCGCAGTGAATGGCAAGGGAGGTTACAGCTGCAGCCCGTTAAAAATAAAGCCGGTGTCGTTGTTGCAGAGAAACCAGCTGTATTCATAAAGATCACAGACGAGTTCAAACAAAGCCTTAGTTTCCACCTGTGCAGACTTGAGGCTCAGTTTCAGTCTACAGTCTTCAATGTGTGACAACAATGGCTGTGAGATACTTAAAGCACCATCTGTCTCCTGCCATGAGCAGGGGACATGTGATACCAGCCAGAATCCATATTTTCCAACTTTGAGGTTGCAGTGAGCAGTGGAGCAGGGGCTGAGTGTGGTGCAGTGTGATTCTGAGCTCATGGGTATTTGTTTGGCTCTTTGAGATCTTAGTTATCTCAGCACGTTTGAATGAACAAAGTTGTTTAGTTGGGGTGGCTTAGAGGGACTCAATAGGTGGAACTTAATGAACTTAACTGAATGAACAAGTTCTTGTATTTAAATAGCTATCAAGCCTTATATCCTTGCTTTTCAAACACCTGACTATCTTTTCCAAGAATTAACTACTTTTTCTGGCAGGAGGATCCAAAGAGAGAATTACTAGAAGGAGTTGGGGAAGGGATGCAGAGTAGAAAAGAGCCTGAGAATTATGACAATCCTGTTTTCCCACTGCTCATTCTCAGCAGGACCTGCCTTCTGATTCTTGTTCTTTGAGCAGGTTCAGTGCTGGTCATTAAAACAGATCAGTAGGAACACATGTCTTTGGGATTAAGTCACAGCCAGAACAGGCAGATCATTAAGACATGCTGATCACAGAGGCTTTCTAGTAGAAAGAGAGGCCTCTGAAGTGATAACATGGCAGTTTTGTCAGTACCTGCAGGGCCATACACGAACTGCAGCCTCTCCTGTGTTGGGAGAGCTCCTGGAGCAGGCAGAGCCTGTGGCTGGACACAAAGCCAGCCCTCCAGATCTGCCTCAGCAAAAGGCAGGAAGACCAAGCTGTGTGCATGGGCTGCTCCAGCAGTGCTGTGTGTTTGGAGTGCCTTTAGCAATGCCATGTCTGTGCCAAGTCCTGGGAGTCAGGGGATTGGTTTGCTACTCGGGTGAGGGCAGTGGTTGTGTGCTTGATGCCTACCATTCAGCTGCCTTGACCAAAACCTAGGATGCTTTTAACTTTTGGGTGGTGAAAACATACTTGCAGTTCTGATTCACACTGAAGTTCTTGGAAGGGCAGCCTGGTAATGCAGCCCTTTGCTGGCAGTTCAGGGAGAGCTGTCCTGGTTTCGACCAGCTGAGGGTTCCATCACCTTTTGCTTGTGATAGAATAGCAACCAGCTCTTATGTATTACTTCCACCCCTTAAAAATACTTTGCACACTCACTGAATTTCGTGCTGTTTCTAGAAATAGAGGGCAGTGTGTAGGAGCTGAAGGAACCTGTCCCAGCTTATAACAGGTTATTGTAAGCACTGAGTGGGAGCAGAGTCTGGCTCTGATGATAGCTCCTACTTCTGTCTATTGTCATGTCTGTGCAAGCAGCAGCTCCAAAAGACATAAGACTGGGAGAAAGAAAGACATCTCCTTTTTCCCTGGGTAAGGCTTTAATAAGAGGAAACACCAGGCCTGAAGATTTTACATTGAAATTTATTTTGTGTATAAATTATACAACCGGACAAGAATGACACTGTATCTTCAACAACTGTCTTTTGTTTTTTAAAGATCAAAAATGATTGGAAAAAGAAATAACAAAGACCCACTAGTGTCATGTAAAACCGTCTGTAACCCATGGAAGCCATGTGGCTCCACAGAGAAAGTGATCACAGTATTATCTAGTAGTATAAAAAAACTGAGCAAACAGAATTCTGAGGAGCTCCATCTTTCTGAGGAAAAACAGGTATCAAAGCTGTGTTTCTGATCCTGTAGGATTTTTGTAGGCACTCTGTAAAGCAATGGCAATTCCTGGCCATTGTTTTGAACATTTTCTACCCTTGGTTTTTGGTGATAAAGTTAGTCTCTGAGAAGAGTTCACACCAAGCGCAGGAGAGACTTTGCCTGAACCCCCTTACAGCACTCTTTGATTTCTGGGATGGAAGGTCTCCTAGTATTAGTGGCAGAACCAAGATCACAGTACCCAGTCAGGGGTAATTTCTCTCACAAGGACTGGGGATGATGGATTAGTTCAGGGTAAGGGAAGTCACAAAGAGAAGGTGAAGGTCCTGCTTTTTCACATGGCAAATAAGCCCACAGCGACTGTCATGGCGAGGAAGCTGAGCGCCACGATCCACCGCACCAGGGAAGTGACGGGTGTCGTGTCTGTGTTTCTCATCTTTGGCCTCTCATTTTCTTTCTCAGCTGCTGGACCTAGATCAAATAGAGAGAAAAAGCAAATAAAGACAAGTGAGAAGAGATTGTGGCAAGAAGCTGATAATGTGTGGTGTTTGCTTCCCCAGTGCCAGAGCACACCCTGCTGGAGTCACCCAGGGAAGAAGGAGAAAGCCCAGAGTCCAGCTGTGAGAAGCAGTGGCAGCAGGTTCTGCTCTCCCAGTGGAGAAGGGAAGCAATAGACTTGACCTGGGAATCACAAAGGCCCACAGCCCTACTGCCTGTAGGTGACTACCAGCCTCTTCCCTTGTCTCCTTGCAGGCTTATATGTGCACTGCCCAGCTCCATCAGGCCCCTGATGTGTGCAGAAGACAGACAAATACTGAAGCTAGATTTTTAAAAGGAATTTTGTCTCCTACTTCTCACTGATTTAATTAGTTAAGCATCTAAAGACAGTGAACAGTCTTCAGCACTCCAAGCAATTTTTGCAGTAAAACTCAAGGATGGGATTCCTCATCCAACACCAAATTTTTCCAAAAATCTTACTTGTATGCGTGTATTGGGAAAGGAATGGAAAAGTTTCACAGAACTTTTAATGCCTTTCCCACAGAAGCTGCTTTAAGCTTCACTATCTAGAGATGCTTAAGGCTTTTCATCTTTGCCATGGAAAAACTGTGGTTCAATCCAGTATGCACTGAAAACAAATGTCCATTTTCATTTCAAAATGGGTATGCCATAAGGGGTTTTTTATTTGCATTGCATGGCATCATGGAAACCACTCTGCTCTGTAAACATCTGAGCTCACTCCTCACTCACAGGTACTCACAGGTACAAGCAGGTACCAGCCTGACTTGCAAGCTGATTACATTCCACCATCCAGAGCACTGCTCACTATAAATCCAGCACACTCTCTGAAGTGTTTTCAGTAAATACTTCTGGAAGGCAGGAAAAAGATTAGAGGGTGATACAGTCAAAAAGGACAGGCCGCTGGATAGGACTGTGTCCAGAAAAACCTTCTGTCAGCATCACAGCACCATGGCTGATCTGCAGTACCCAGAATTGATGCCTTTCCTTCTGTGAACTCGAGGTCAGTTTTCCCAGTGGTGAATGAACCTTACATTTGTTAAAGCCCTAGAGGTGGAGAGAGGAGTCTCTTTTTGTAAAGCTTCCTCACTGACACACTTTCTGGAGAGCCCACATGTGTTACCCTTGCTCTCTCATGTCTAGAAGAAGCTTTGCACACAGCAGTGTCTCTCCTTGCACTACCTGCTGATGGCTGGAGAGGAGATGGGGCAGGCACCTCATGCTTGTTTCCCAATGGCTTTTACAAACAAGGAAGGGCGGAGAAGGAAAGGAAGGAGCACTGTGAAGCACCTGCCCTTACAAGTGTCTTACCGTGCTCATGTGATTTGTTGATGTTCCTTGTGCGAAGAAGCTCTGCCTTTGGCTGCACAGGGTGACCGTTCTCCTGGCCCTTGGACACCAGCTCCTGCAGCGCCTCAAACACCTGAGAAGAAGGAACACTGTATCATTATGTGGCCTCTTCTTGTCCTTTCACTGGACCACTTGCCCTTTCCCCAGGCACTTTAGGAACTAGAGGAAGACATGAGGCTTCAGTCTGTCTCCTGGCACATTTTGCATAGAACAGAAGTTGCCTGTGAGGTCAAGAGGATGTCTTTCAAACTCCTTGTTTGCTTTACGTGTTCTCTCTGAAACTTTCAGCTAAGGAGAAGGCTATTGCCCATCTTCTGATGGGAAGGAAAGCAAGGTACCTGTCACCTAGTCAGAGTGCACAGCAGACCTGTGGAACTTCACCACAGAGGCAGGACAGATACTGGATGGTAATCCCCACTCCCAGTATTAACTCTCATTCATATCTGAATAGTGGCACATGGAAGAGGTTGGATTCAAACACTAAGGGAGGGAGAAGAGCTTTTCAGAGACCATCGTTTTATTTGGCTCCCAGGCTGGAAAAGCATGGCCATCCAACTCTAACCAGCTCACCCTGATCTGCAACTTCTCATAAGCTCCCCAGTGGAAATACTCGGCTTGTATTTCCCCTGTATCTATTTTCTTGTTTGAGAGAGGTTGTGGGCTGGCAGGGCTGGCTGGTTGTTACTCACCTGTATATTTAACAGGAATGCTTTCTTGGCTTCCTCCATGACTCTTTTCTTAGTGGCAAGGTCCATCTCAAGAGCATTCATGCGGGAGCGATAGAGCTGCTTAAACTTGGTGGCATTGGAGACCCCATCAAAGGTGAAGAAAGCCAGCCCTTCCCCAGTGCTGGGAAGCTGGAGGGCCTTCTGGGCAATTTTCTTCAGCACCTGCCCCCCAGACAGGTCTCCCAAATACCGAGTGTAGGCATGGGCCACGAGGAGCTCTGGCTCGTTCTTGCCTATATAGTGGAGCCTCTCAACATATTTCCGAGTAGCCTCAGGACATAGAATCTCTTCCCTCCAGTTTCTGCCATAGAAGTACTTCAAGTCTTCCTCCAGGGCAGCTTTGCGGTGCAGCTCCACTGGAAAATACACAGGGGCATAAACTGGATTGTTCTTGTTACGTTCAATTTCTTCCTCCAGAGCAGAGTAGATGAAGTACAGGGATGCTGTAACCAGCTGAAAGAAGAAAGACAATGAGCTACAGATGCATCTGTTTGTCTTTTTCAAGTCTGTGGGACAAACTGTACTAACAGAAAAGGTACTTGTGGGCACACCCACTATGAGTCACAAACATCTGTGATGTTGCAGATTTCCCATGTGGAAAACAGTGCATGGTACAGGGAGACACTGCCCTTCCCCTTCTGCTGGAGACAGCAATCAGGTGAGCCCTTTCAGCAGGTATTGGTCTTACTTGCTCTTAAAGTCACTGCCTTGCCTTCAAGTTAAAGCCTTGCAGCTTGGTGTAATGTAAACTGGAGCCTTGTTTAAGCATTCCTGGGCTCTTCCCATTCCCTCAGTCAATAGAGAGGGTATTCCCAAAGGTCTCCTTTCTGGTTCATTGTTCAAATTTGAATGCTCCAAAATGTGGCTTCTCTTTGTGGGGCCTTGTGAGATGATGACACACCCTGGTTATTTTGCAACATATTCATCCTGTCAGCATCCCACAATCCTGGGAACTGAGGCACCACCACTCTGCTCACTCAGGCACGCAAATGGGGTTGCCTCTCTGGTTGCCCCAGGGAGACAAGATAAAAGGGATCTGGAGGCACAGCCTGCCTCTGAAAGATGCCTTTGTGAAGGAGTGCTGTGAGGCTGTGTTCTCCCCTCTATTTTGAAACCATTGTTATTGTTGTTTTTCCCAGCTTATGCCATACTTTCTTCTATCTGCCAGCTTTTCCACGTGGTCTGAGACAATATAGTTGTGTTCTTTCCTTCCTGAGGCATTCTGTTTCCAGAGGCTGTTACACCTACACCACCCTTTCCTTACCCTGGGACCCCCTTGTGAGCAGCAAATGGTAAAAGATGAAGGTGTTGCTTTAGAGGTGAGTCAGGTTTGGGTAGGGGGGATTATTCTGCTCACAGGAAAGAAAGCAGTTTACTTTCTTACAAAGCAGTCAGTTCTGCAATGGGAGATTTCCTGTTTCAACCTTTCCCCACTGTGCCAGCAAATAGGACTTTGATAAGCACACAGGCAGTGACTGGTTGTGGAAACAAATATCCACCATCTGGGGAGTCACGTAGCAGGCCAGATATATAGGTCTGCCAAGAGAGTAAACAAAACCAGAATTTTTTAAACAGTGACCGGTTACCCAGCTTACTGGAAAAGAAACAAAATATGGGAACATTGCCTTACAACTTAAGCAAAAATATAGCTCAACTGATTGTTTTCAGGTAGTGGTTTAATGAGAAACATGACTTTTAAAAACTTGTTAATTTTTAATGTCCATGTCCCATCTAATTCACCTGACAGCATGTAAAAATTATCTAAGAAACAAAGTTTTATTCCTGAAGGTCTTTTTACATGTTTGCCTGTTTCAAAGTTCACTGCCTAACAGCAAGAAGTCAGGACCTGAGATAGAATTTATGCTTAGCTAAGTATTCTGAATGTCACCTGTCAGAAAAAAAGCAGTCTCTTTTCCTACTTCTGTGGATTTATTTGCCAAGGAGCAATTCAACAACAAAGTAATTAAGCCTCAGGTTGAATTGATAGCAGTTATTTGCAAGTCCATGCGTCACATCCTATAGCCTCTCAGGAATTTCTGGCCTAGGTGTTTGCTTTGGTTTTGCTCATGGCTTTGTTATGTGGCTCAGATCCCAGGAATTGTATCTAGCCAGGTTAGACTAATATGTGGAAATGTTTCTTTTATCTTGAAAAAAGCAACAGACTCCTGCTTGTTAGCAGCAGACATGGATTGCTCAAACTAATTCTGCTTTTGAGTTATTGTTCATGATCTCAGCTGTGGTATAACTCAAATGACAATGCAAAATTCAGTGCCAGCAATGATCCCATATCCTCACTTTCTCACCAACCCATCATTATTTCTAGCTGCAGCTGCCTAGTATCTTGTAAATACAGAATTCCCCATCTTTTGTGCATTTCAGCTCCTCAAGTATCTGAACATAGTTCTATCTTCATTAACTATGACTGGCAATAATTAACATGCAGACATTTATGAAGGAAAAGGAAGGCAATAGCATTAGTCCTATCAACCTCTTTGTCCTTTTTCTCCTGTTTCAGTTTGGCTGCTTATCGTGATATGCACAGGCCTTCCCTACCTTCTGCAAGAGGAGCCAGTAAGACCTCAGGGTGCAGAAGTTTGATGTTTTTCATGTTTTTCATAGGTGATGCTGATTCATCATATCCCCATCCTCCTTACCTGTACTGGCCCCATCTTCCCCCTTTAATTCCATCACAGCCCATCTGACCTGACTGGTGAGGAAATCCCATCCCCGAGCAATGCTGCTATGAAATACCTTAAACTCCTGGAGTGACACCTTCCCCTTTTGGAAATTCCTCATGAACAGTGTGTTCTCTGCCTGCTCATGCACCTCCTTGGTAGCTTCCTTCAACAGTTCTGACAGGTCTGTGGACATTCTGGGTAAGAACAGTCAAACAGGTATTAGTGCTGTCT
Source organism: Hippolais icterina (assembly GCA_013400075.1). Classification (NCBI taxonomy): domain Eukaryota; kingdom Metazoa; phylum Chordata; class Aves; order Passeriformes; family Sylviidae; genus Hippolais; species Hippolais icterina. Next base: position 47,842 of record VWYN01013432.1, read on the forward strand.
CCTCTGACAAAACAGATTTTAGCTCTCTGGGACAAAATGGGGAGCCTGGGATGGCAGAAAAAGTAGCAGAACATTCCCAAGAGATGTGGGCAGGAACCAGAAAGCACGAGCTTTCCAGACAGTGTCCCGAGCAAGGAAGACTAACAGACTCCATCCAGAGCTGGAGGCAGCAGCATGCCTTTCCCTGCAGGGCAGGAACAGGAACAGACTGCCTAAAAGCACGGGGAGAAACACAACGCTCCTCTGACAAAACACTTCCCTCTCATTCCCCACTCCGCTCTCACCTTTCAGAGCTGTGTGACTGGGAAGTTTCCATGTTTCTTCACGTCGTTTCACTCCTCTGCTTCCCTGGTGTTGCTCGTGCTTTCCTCCTTCCTTTCAGCTCCCAGGACAGTGCAGCTGTGAGCTGGGCAGCCTGACTCCCACATCCAGCTTTATACTGCCAGGCCACGTGAGCAGCGAACCGCTGACCTCAGTGTGAGTACAAACTTCTTGCAACACAACAGCACTTCCCTTCCCAGCCTGGCTGTCACCTTCTCCTGGCCTGCACCCCCAAGGAACCAGAAGGAAGTCACCTGATGCATCCTGATAACTAAGCAAAAACAAGAGGATGTCCAGAAACTTCTCTTTTAAGGGTGCCTGGCTCTGTAACCCTTTCAGTGCCTTGCCTGTGGCAGGCAGAGCCCAGGTACTGCAAGAGGTGCTCATTGTTCTGGGGTCAGCGGTGTTGGACAAAGAGGGTGGATTTACAGGGCGGATTTACAGGGCCAATGCCTGGGCCACAGAGGACAGCCTCCTCGCCCTACACCCCAGTCTGTGCGCCTTGCACCCTGCCTGGAGAGCTAATCCAGCACTCACTGTCACCTGCTCTTGCACAGCTCAGGTATAAACCATCCCATCTCCCATGTCTGCTCATGCTAGCACTGGCCTGCAGGTGCCAGACCTGCCCTTGTGCAGCTCCCCCTTGCCCTTGGCACTGGGCAGTAAACCCTGTCACTTTGCACAGAGCCAACACAGGTGTGCCAGCACCAATGCGCAGAGAAATCCATTCCATGCTCTCTTGCTCATGGAAACAATGGCATCTGATTTGTTTGACAGCTGGCTCCCATTGTCATCACAGCAGCGTGCAGGGCAATTCAGGAAAATAGCATGTCATCTCCTAGATACCCAGAAGGCTGGGGTAGTGAAAAGATATCATACAAGACATGGGAAACTGAGGAACTCTGCAGAGACTTTCAAAGCCAAATAATTTCTCTGGTTTGGGAAAAGAGCTGGACATGGTGCTTCTGCCAGTAGCTGTTGCTCTGCTGTTTTGGTTTTTTTTATAAGGTCGTCAGAGAAACAGCCAACAGATGAAGCTGGGCTCTTCTTTCCCACCTGTAGCTATGCTGGAAACTGGGCTAGCAGGGACAGATGAAGCACTGTCTGGCTGTACTTTGGAAAGGCACACATTTGTGCTCAGCCCAAAAGAGCAGGATACTTGGAGCCATCATTCTCCTGCTGCTGTGGGTGTGAAAAACTCTGGTACAGTGGTGCAGGAGGTGGTGGGGAGGCAGAGCCTGGGTAGAAGGAGAAGGACTGTGGCATCTGCTGTCCTTTTGCAGCCAGTCCCCTGTGTGGATGCTGCCATCCAAGCTAGCATTTCGCCTGTCTCCCTGTCCCTGTACCCACACCAGCCCCAGCAGGATTTGGGGCTGTGAGTTAAAAAGCTGTTCTAGAAAGAATATGCTTCCATATGCTTCTTTTTTTGACTCCAGCAGATATCTGGCATGCAGTGTTCAGGAAGGATTACTCAGCATTTCCATCCTGACTCAGCCACACTTTTTCTGTCTTGCTTTTGTCTTTTAAAGCAACAGTGCCCACTGGCAAAAGCTGACACATTCCATTCTTACCCCCATGCCCCTGCCGACAACGTGCTAGCTTTTCTGAAAGGTAAAATAAATGTATCAGGATGTCTGAATCTTCAAAGCAAGTGTGACAAAGCCCCCAACATCTCCCGAGAGTGCAGAGTCCATGTGTAGAGCAGACAGGCCAATAGCCAGTCCCTCTTGAAAATACTGATAATGGTTTGCCACAGGAATGAATGTTTCCCTCTGGCACAACTCTTGAAAGCTCTTGTTTTCTGTCTCACTGTTTTCAGTGAGTCCTATTCTGACATGGGAAGCTGAAGCACAAATTGAACCTCTAGTTCTAGTGGAGGGAAGTAGGAAATATATGAGAATTATATGAGAATAAGAATTATGAGAGTATATTATTCATTTTGTGTAAATAATATGAAAAAAATCCTGTCCTCAAGCCCTGCCCGTCCTTTCACCTACAGCCCTGGCAATGCACCCAGTTTTTCCTGAGGACTTTCTGGGTGCTTTAAAGCAAATGATTTTGCCCCCAGCCTGCCCACCTGCCTTCTTACAAGAAGCTGCATGCTTGGAGGCTCTATAAAAGATATATCTAAAAGTCCTTTTCCCTTTCTTCCAGGATTGTGGTAGGTCTGAATGGGACTGGGAGGAAGAAAGAGAGGGTGTCTATAGTCATGTTGCTACCATTCCAGGTAGGTTTTCTGGCTTGTAACCATACTGCCCCAGGACATGGAGCAGTACCTCCTCTGGCTCTTGGGGCTTTACCTTCCCGTGGGCAGGTCACAATAGATGCCGCTCACCTCTGCCAGGAGATTTGCAAAGGTGCAGATAAGCAAGCCACACCCCAGAAATGATTTATGCTGTTTCATCTCTCTCTGATTTGGGTTTCTTGGGATGGAGCAGCTGTGAGACTGAGCCTAGCTCTCTGGAAAGGCCCAAATGCCCTGCAGCAAGATGGAAGGAGAACTGAAAGTGGGGTGTCATCATCTTTGCAGTTGCTGGCCTGGAGCGTTTTTGCCTCCTCCAGGGCTCTGCAGCAAGGGCTTGAATTGCTTCTGCTATGCTGCTGCTTTATGATGGGTGGGAGGTCAGTGGCACCAAGCAAGCCAATGTGCCTGCAGGGATTTGTGAGGGATCAGCTCTTCCTCAAAGAGAACTTTGGAAGTCGGCACTTGGGAGCAATGAGCAGGGAGGGACGTGAGTGCTTCTAGTGGAAGGTGCAAACTGGTTCTCAGAGCATAGTGGGCCATGGGAAATCAGAGGCCAGCCCACATCCAGGTGATTAGGAAATTCTGCTTGAATATCACTAAAGTATCAGAGCTGTGGTCTCCACTGTGCCTGCCAGAATTCCTCCTGTCTTCTGCCCTTGCAGTGAGCTGTGGCTGGGTGGTGCCAGAGCTACTCACTGTGAGGGCACAAGCAAAACTGCCCAGGGAATTTCTAGCAAAGATGAATAAAGTAGCCTCAGGCAAGATATTTGTAAGGGTTCCTTCTGGGCTTAAAAGCCTGTCTTCACATCCTAGCCCCTGAGAAAATGCTTAGTCACGAGATGGGAGGTGAATGGTTAAAAACAACAGGAAGTTATTGAGAGGTCAGTCTTTCTATGTTGAACAGGGAAGTGGGAAATTTTCTCCTCTTTGTACATTAACAGCCTGTTTTTCCAGTAGATTTTTGGCCAGAAATGTCTAGTTACACAGTCAGTCACGGGATGCAAAGTCAGCTCTCCTGAGACCCTTGTGGGTAGCGCTGTTCCATGCTGGGCTCTGGCAGGCAGCTCCCAGCACGTCAGCTCAGCTCAGCTTGGCTTCAGTGGGGAAAACGTTAGCCAGCTCTGAGGGGCTAATGGGCTTTCTCAAACTGTGACACAGCAAAATGCAGCTGCCTGGTTTGCACGTGGAAAGCTGACTCAGTGACCAGGGTTTGCTGTGTAATGGTAGGGGTAAAAGGAGTTACAGTAACTGCTTAAAATGACTTTCTGGAAAAAGGAGTCTGTACAGGGAACGTACAGGGATATCCTGTGTGTTGTGTTTACCAAAGGGAAATTACCTTTCCCAGCCACGCCTTGGCAGAACTGACTGAGTTCACTGCTCTCTCAGCATCCAAAACCCCTAGTCTAGATCAAAGATACAGGTGGGAAAAAAGGAAAGAGGAAGCCAAGAGTCCAGTGCACGGGAAATCCCTATAGAGAGCTCAGGTGCTGCAGCTGTCCATGGGGCTGGCACTGCTGGTACCTTTGGGTTGTATAGACAGGTATGGCTGTGCTAGGCAACCCCCCCCCCCCCCGACACAGGAACCCTGGAAAACAGTGTGGTGGGAGATGGGGATGTAGGCAAATTTCTGAGGATAAATGAACCAGCATGACAAAAATAGGAAATGCAGATTATAATAAATATTTTCATAGATGTATGGGTATATGTGTACTGCAGCACATTGGTGTCTCCAATACATAGTTATGAGCAAGGAGAGAGCCTGGATTGTCTGGAAACAGACTGGGGAGAAGGAGAGAGAACACACAAGTGCCCTGCAAGGCATGTGCCTGACCAGAGTCAGGCAGTGACCTTAAGCACACAGCAGGTTATGGGTACACTGGGCTTAAGTTTTGGGAGAGGGTGCATAGAGTCCACCATGCTTCCTAGGGTGTTGATGGTTATGGGAATCAATCCTGTGTCCAGCTAGGAGCTGCTTTGGCTGCCAAAGGGAGGTGTTGAAGGGAATGGGGCAGAGTTAGTAAATAAAAATCCCATTTGTGCAAATGTTTCAATCAGTGCTGCTGCCTCTTTTGTTTCAGTGCCACAACCGTGGAAAACAAAGTGTGCCCTTATTGCAAGACCGAACAAACTGTGAAACTTTGAATTTGAAAAATCACACACATGCAACAAAGAGGACCTTGTACCACACTGCTCATGCCCCTTTCTCAGGAGAAGGAGGAACGGGAAGCCAAGTTTTGCACAGAAAGTGAGACCCAAGTCCCCCCTACCCACAAGGTTTCCACATCACTTCTGCGTGGTTTCCTGGTCCAGGGAACAGGAGAAATGCTGGGCCGCAGGAAGATTTTTTTGTTTCTGGAGATTTCTCGAGATGTCCGTAGCATTGGGACCAGGGCCGGGAGTCGCAGCTGCAATCTCAGCGCTGCGGAGGGACCGCCCTGCCATAAAAAGCCTCACGTGGAGCCTGCTCCGCCGTGACTCAGCAAAGAGCCCCTTGCACAGCCTTTACTCAGCAATCGCGGCGGCCCGGCCTGACCCAGGACTCCCACGCTGGGAAAAGCGTGACTCAGCACTAGCGGGAGGCGTCTGCGGGTTTTGGGGCTCATGCCCTGGCGGAACGTGCGGCATCACTTGCAGCCACAAAATATTCCCCTTTTAGCTGTCCTTCCAGAGCCGCACCGGCTGAGGCAGGAAGGGTTGGAATAGCTGGTGTTCCAAGCTGAGAAAGCTGCCCACCTCTCTGACCTGGGGACGCAGAGGATTGCTGTGTCCATCTTGTCCATCTGCTGTGGGACCGGGACAGTCTCTGCTCCATAGGGGGGAATCAAGGCATGGGAGCACTGGAGTGCCGGATGGACACCCAACTTTCGCCTGTGCTGGTGGAAAACAGCAAACTCAGGAACAATATGTGGGAGTGAATCCATTTTAGAGACTGGCATTCAGGATGTGCCAAATTTAGGTGACTTACTCAAGACACACACAGGGTGTCTGTGGCATAGACTGTGCTCTCTTTCACTCATTACCAAAGATTGCTCCAGGGCAGGCAGGCAGGACCTTATTTACACCACCAAGCTGCTGTCTGTTTTGAGAGGGTGACAGGTACATGCTGACGAGGAGAAATAAGCCAAAGAAGGGTTAGAAAGAGCAGATATTACTTCAAAGACCTTAGTTTAGGGCAGACATTGGAGAGCTCTGAGCACGATGGAGCTTACAGACTGCAGCCAGTACAGCAAAAGAGCCAGAATATCCCCCTTTTAGGGGGGATGCATTCCCTAGAATCCCAGGTACCAAGGAGTCAGGACTTTGGGCTTAGTCCTTCCCCTGAGCAGTACTGGGCACAGCTGGACTTTGGGGCAGTGGCGGCAGGTTTTCAGCTAAATAAATCATTAACAAGGCAATATGGGTTTTGAAGTGTTCAGCTGCCGGGTGTGGTGTTGCAGAGGCTGAGAGGGAACCAAAGGTACTCAGCAAGTGGTGAGACTGAAGGTGTCTGGTGTGGGGTGAACCTGCCCTGCTGGAGCTGGTGGTTCATGGTGTGCATGCCAGCACAAAACATGTCCCTGCCCAAGGGCAGCGGGGCACTGCTAGCAGATCACCCACACCTTGGCTATTTTTTTTCTTTTTGGTTTTCTTCCCTCCTTTTTGGACTAAGACTGCAAAAGAGCTCAGAGACTGACCTTTTAAAAGAGCATTTAAGCTCTTTTTTTTTTTTTTTTGGTCAAGCAGCTAAAAATACCTCTGAAGTACCTCACAGCAAACTTTTTAAACACAGATTTTCCTACCACTCTGTGCTGGTGAAAGAAACTCCCCTAAAGCTGCAGGAAAGCTGTGTCCTTGCCCCACTCAGCTGTCAGATTTTCTTTGTGCCTGATCCACGCTTTTCTGCCGAGATTGGCCAGGAAAACAAGTGCCTGGATAGAGGCACATGTAGCTTTTCTGTGCTGCAAGGGAATTCCTGATCCCCCCCAAGAAAATCCCTGCTGCAGAGTCCCCAAGAGTCTCCTTGTCAGGGCTGAGCCCCCAGCCTCTCTGTTGCACCGTGTAGCAACCCCTGCACACCCCATCCAAGGACTCCTTGGCAAGGGCCAATGTCCAGCCTTGCAGGAAGGCTGCTGAAGACAGCACTGCAGCGAACTTGTACTCATGGGGAATGATCCTGCCAATGGCCATCTCTATTCCCTCACTCCTGAGCACTGGAGCACCTACTTTTCCTCTCATTTGTTTCTATTGTCTTCATCCACCCTTAGCAGCACCAACAGTAATCTAAAAGAAAGGGGAAGTGGCTTTATTCTCATTTTTTGAAGGGAGGGAGAATTTTGTTATTCAAAATATGCTTTGAGGAAGTTTTGACATGGCAAAGCAGCATGAAAGTCCTGTGGAATGGAGAACAGCCTTCCCAGTGTACTGGATCGGGACACTTCTGTGCTGACTTTGTGAGACAATGCTGTGGGAAATCAGGACATATTTTTGTAACCAACTTTTTTTTTAAAAAATCGTGTACTATTTGGAACTTAGTGGTTGGTAAAAGAGAAACATGTACTTTTTTTGCCTGTATGAATGTGATGCTGGCATGCCAAGTATCACACCACCCAAACATCATGGAAATTCTCATTAACTTTTAGCATATATTTAGTTTTTAGAGATGGCAAGCAATTCTGACCCAGTACAAGGAAGTTATATCTTTATTCATCTAGCATAGCGACAGCTGTTCTGGGTCATGCAAAATATCTGTCCAGGTCAGAATCCTGTTCCCAGTGTGGTTATTAATGGATGCTTAGGCTGAGCACAAATACCCCTTCCCGTCCTCCGTGCAGTCACAACGTGTGGATGAATGCATGTTCTGGAGTGGTCGCTGTGCGAGGCTGCACAGGGCTGGTGGTTGCAGCATAATGCTAGAATACGGAAAAACTTTTTTTTGTTTCTGTCCCCGGCGGTGGCAGAGCCTGCTAAGCAGGTCACTGCCAAGCGAGGGGCAGTCCTCTGCAATCGGGAAGCCCGGGCTGGGTGTGCGAGGGACCACAGCCATCTGGTGGTCAGAGCGAGCACACAGAGCTATTCTTTTTAAAATAACATCAGAAAACTTTTAAAAAGGGAAAGGCATTTAGAAGAATTCCTTGCAGTGCTGGAGTTTTTTTTGCAATCATGAAGCAGTTTTTGCCAATGCAAAGTGCCCAGCCTCTACTTAAAATGATCCCTTGCAGACTTAGCAGGTTTTGTTCCCCAGATTTCTTCTTAAAAGAAACCTTGCAAAATTATTCAAGCTATTATTGGTATAATCTATAATAAATGTGACAGTACTAATTTGGAATCTTTACATACCTTTGTCCCCATTCTTCATATTTTCAGTTACTTGAAAAAGAGATACCTTGTCACTATTGGATAAATCTCAGTGAAAAGCACTGATTATGACTGGCTGCATGGTCAGAAGGGGACAGGCTCACCCTGGAGGCCACAATCAGTTCTCTGAATTTTCACCTGTTGGCCATCGATTCAAACTGACCTCACTTGGCAGACACCAAAATGCTTTTCATCTGTTTGTCCTTTGACAAAAATAGCTGCAACTCATTTCTGCTGCATTCAAGTCTTCCTTGGGGACAGTTCCCTCTTGGCTTTGCTAGGTCTCGTGCTGGCTGTTCGGAGAATTAAAAACAAGGTGAGGGTGACCATGGGGTCTTTATCCTGAGGTGGGATTGGCATCCCAGAGGCAGTAAGGAGGAGTTTGAACTCCCTATACTCAGGATATTCATTCAGGGCTATCTTCATTTCTCCTTTTGAGGAATTTACAGGCAGTGCTCTGAGGGAGCTGGAGGCATCAGCCAGCTGAGGCATGAACCAGTGTTAAAGCATCACCAGTGTGAACAGGCTGGTATCCTTCGTAAACACTGACAGGCATCAGAAGCCCTTCCTTCCCAGCTGAACCAGGCAGCCTGAGGCTGGGCATTGGCCAGAGGGCTTGGCCTTGTTCTGGAGGCCCTTCTGACCCCACAGTTACAAAAGCAGCCTGTGTTCCATCATGACCCTGCTCTTGCTTCCTCTCCTGCATGTGCTCCGGCAGGAGAAGCTCAGCCATTTGGCCCTTTTGCCTTTCTTCAGATGACATTTTCAAATCCACTCAACCTCCTTTCAAGAATCCTTCCCACAGCTCCCACTCAGCTAGACACTGGAGAGATGGTATAGGGGCAAGTGAGGATGTCCTGTGGATACCAGAGGGCCATTTAGTGGCAACTGTATTTCTTGCATGTTTTTATAAATGGCTTATGGGCTGCAAGAAGGGTATTCATATCTGGTCACAAGGCAGAGAGGGAAAGGAGAGGAGGTAGCTCACCCTCTTGCAATTTTGAGATGGCCTGTAATCACCTCCCCACAAGACTGCAGTAAAAAGCGGGGAGCACCTGCCTTGGCTCCCAGCACCCTCAGCCCCCATGCTGTTCTCCTCTAAGCACCAGTGCCCTTGCCTTTTCATGGGGAGCAAATGTGCCTGCATAGTTTCATCCCTCTTCTCCCCACACCAGCACTGACAGCATGCACCATATCTTCAAGGGAGGCTCAAATCTTTGCTCCTTTAATGTGTAGTAAAAAAAGACAACTCTCCCACGCTCAGCAAGAAATCCCATGAGCAGGAGCCCTGAGCTTGGCACCCTCCTCCCTGGCTTTCATTTTCAAGTGGGCAGCATGTGCGGTTTGCTCTGAGGGGTTTTTCTCCCCATGTGCAGAGGAGCTTCTGGCTGCTGCAGGGCTGTTTTACTGGCATGAGATGACTGATGTCACTTCCCCTCTGTGCTCGCCAGCTGAACAAGCTTCTGCAGCAACAGCACGTTTCTACTGGTGTAACACTGCCGACAGAAGGGCCTCCTGCTCTAGGGGGACGCAGCTCTGTGACCCTGGCACACACAGCCATCCTGAAGGAATCTGTAACATTGGCCTGGCTCAGAGAGACTCCCCATACCATGGCATGATGTGGTGGAAGGCATCAGTGGAATGAGAGAGGGAGGCAGGATCACACTGGGAGAAAATTATGATAATGGAGAATTAAATTAACTGCAAATAGTTTCCTGAAAGGGACATTCTAGCCCATGGGAGACAGCCCCTTCCGCCTGGGGTACCACTTGCAGTGCTGTGTGCTGCCAAGGGCTTGGACGACTGGCTGTCATACATCTGGGCTGTGGGTAGGGTTCTGGGTAAACTGATGAGGAAAGGGAGCTGAGGAAGAGGTAGAGAAGGGGTTGTGAGTGGGAAGGTGTTGCATACCACAAGCACTTGTGCAAGAGAGATTAGAGCAAGAGGGTCCCTCTACTGTTAGTGTTCCTCCTTGGTCAGTAATGCTTCACAGCCCTGTGCTTTCCAGTCTAACACTGGCAGGCAGAGGGCTGGAGATATATTCTAGGGGAGAGGTGAGGAAAGAGGCAGGCAGGAATGATTTCAGCAGCAGACTGCAGCCTCTCCTGTTTCTTGGGCAAGATCTCTAACTACCTTACTGGAGAGTAGGATAGGGGAGCTCCTTCCAGAGCTGCTTCTGCTTTGCCCACACTGTACCATAAAAAGAAAAGCTCACCGAACTCCTACATTCTCTAGCAGCTTTGAAACCCCCCTTCACATCTATCTATTGTATGATGTCCCTAAACACAACAAAGATTATCTGAAGTCTGAAAGCAGCTTAAAAATAAAAACAACTCAAAGGTAAAACAGGAAGAGAATGGAGGAAGGGGAAAGAGTCCTTCCTCTGCTGGCCCCTGGTTGGAGGCAAGCAAAACAGCACACACAGCCTCTTGCTCCACAGCACACCAGTCCATAGCATTCACAAGGCAAACATGGCATCATCTTCCTTTGCTTGCTTCCGATGATGGCTGGCAGCAGGAGGGGATGCAGACCTCCCTGCTGAGGAGGTGGACAAAGTGGGGAGACGGTCCGCAACTTTAGCTCGCTCTTCCAGAAATTTGTCAAACTCTGAGGGCAAGAGTAGAGCAGAGCATTAGCAAAGAGGGAGGTCTGTGGAAGAGCCAAGGTGCTGCCAGGAAGAGTTAAAGAAAAGGGTTGGCTAGCACATCTTACCTTCACTGGTGACACCTTTTGAATCCTCTGATTCTCCCTAGCAAAGAAAGAGAAGGGCATGGTCAGAAGGAAGGTAGGGAAAGGCACCTCACAGATGTGATTCTTTGCACATGGAGAGACATGATAGTGTTCCCACCACTTCTGCAGTACAGACGTGTTACTGGGGCCCTAAGCCTCAGTTCATTAGCTATAGCTCGCAGAAGGCTGATGATACTGTTGTGGTATCCCAAAGCCTGTGTCCCTGGCTTTTCCTTCCCTGGTCCCTCCCAGCAGCCTTTGCCACACATTCAGTGATGCCAGCACTGTTATACACTGCCTGAAGTCCAGCCCCACAGACAACTCTGGCAGGACTGCTGGCTCCAAGAAGGCAGCCCCTCCCTTACCACGTCAGTGGAGAGCCACTTTTCTATGTCTTCCATGAAATTGGCTTGAGGAACTGGTACCTGGGAGAGAAGAAAATAGGGATGAGTCCAAGAAAATAGAGGATGTTCCAGTAAATCTACTATGCAAAAAGAAAGCTCAGCCCACAAGTTCAGCCCCTCACTCCACTGTTCAGTCAGCTCAGGCCCATCCAAATCCAGCCAGTGCCACTGCAAAACTCTCCCAGCTACCAGTGCCATTGCTTACCAGCTTCCTCGGTCCTATCCATGCCCAGACATGCAGTTTCCAGGATATATACCATTAAAAGCATCTGTGATTTGGTGGTTGGCTTTAGGGTATTAGGACTGGACCAGACTTTGCTTTTTGGTCAGGACCCACTAGGTGGAAGTTGGCTGCTTGTGTAGGCAGCCAGAAGAGATGTGCATTTCTCTACACCTTCTCCCTCTACAAAACCCGTGCCAGTCTGATGTCAAAGTTTGCAATGCTGAAGATATTGGAGGTGCCAGGTCTGACAGCACAGTAAGGGGGAAAGACACCTGCAAAGAACTGATTCCCTGGTATGATCATGGAGCACAGCAGGATTTGATAACACCAAACTACTGAAACATACCCATCAAAGAGAAAGTAATTTACAAATAAATTTTACTTCCAGTAGGGATCAGGCTAGCTCAGAAGAATTCATGGCCCTGGTCAATTTAAACAGCAAAAAGACATATTCGTAGTGTCCACCTCCAGTTACCTAGAGGTAACCTTGAAAGAAACAAAAGTCTGATTTGAAACCCCAGATCCTTTTCTCCAGTCATGAGCTCCTGAACAAAGCTGAGCAAGAAGCAGCCTTTGCTAGAGGCTCCCCAAGCAGAAGAATGAGAGAGTATTTGTGGGAACTTATTTATTGGTTTTCTAATATATATAGCTCCCTTCCCCTCAGGAAAACACCAAGACCTAGAAAAAGAGCAACACCTTCGTACCAAAGACAGGCAGATTTTCTCAAACCAGGGAGCAAGTGCAGATAGTTATCACAGCTGGCAGATGGATGAATGGAAGAGGATGTGTGAGATTAAGGAAGTTTCAAAGCAAACTGGCTTTGCCTACCCAGAGAGGATCTCTCTAGAGCAGAAGTGCATTCAAGCCAACTGTACAACATGTGAGGAAACTCCCTAGAGCAGACATCAGCCTGGGCTGTGCCCATTAGAGGAAGACAGGCTAACAAGCTTCAGACTCATGAGCTGTCAAAGACTCCGTGTGCCTGAGGGAATGTAATTGCAGGAATTCCTGCTGCCAAAACACCAAAATCAACTGCCTGAAGCTCAATGACTAGCTATAGGAGGAGGCCTTCAACAGGGTTAAAGTTGGAATGTGTTTCCCTTCAAACAAGGCACCTCATGCTAAGGAGGAGAGACTGCAAGGAGAATGAATGGCAGCAGCTACCCTCATGATGCCATCATCTATTGCCTCTGCCTCAGACACTCACCCCAAAACAGGCCACCCTCTAGCTCAGAGTGGCACATGCTCTCGGCCTCAGAGCTTCTAGGATTTTTTCCTACATATATGTTTACTTGAAGAAGGACTGGCACACTGCCTGCTTCCTTCCCAAACCCGGTCTCCACTACTGGCCCAACCCAGGGTTGCTCCATTTCAGTTAGCAGTATCTGCTGATGTCTGCTCTGCATCCTCATGTGCTGTGCCAGTGACACTTCTGTTTCAGCAGCCCCAGCCTCCTTCCTCCCAGATGGCACTCCATGACCTTAGATCTCACCATTCCTTGATGCATCATCCACTTTGTCAGCTGGGCTCCATCACCAGAGGCACCAGACTCCCCCTGGATGACAGAGAGTCTGCATTGCAGTGTGAGGGAGAAGGGAGGCAGTGGGTTTAAGGTGAGGGAAAGAATATTCTAATACTGGTGGCCTACTTCTCTGATTGCAGAGAGAAAGCAACTGGACTTGGACATTTGCTGAAGAGGAATAAAACATACATTTCCAGGTGGAAATTTCCCTGGGGAGGGACATCCTTCAACTGCCTGAGGCAACCCCAGACTTTTCACAGCTCCTCACCTCAGGGCTTTAAAGAATGAGGTATGCAGCCCAGGTAGGAAATGTAGGTTAGTGGAGACTGGGAGTTATCATCACTTGACTTTTTCCAAACAGACAGCACCCTTACTGCCTTGGTGAGCCAGGAGGTTACTCCCATTCCTGGTGATGCAGTAAAAGCTGTGGCCACTTACTGCTCCCGTGTTCTGCTGCCGGGCATCCAGGGCACCAGCGAGGCCTTTGGTAGCTTGGGGGTCTTCATACTTTACCCTGGAAGCAGAAAGAGAGACAGGCTGATGAGATGCCTGAGAGTGAAGAGCAGGAATTCCTAAACATACATTCAGTTCTTCTGACTGCACAATTTTTCATTCCTTGTCATTCTGCTCCCAGAAGCTTCTAGAAAGGTGTGCAAAGCCCTTACTAAACATGTAGCCCACCACAAAACAGACTAATCTACTCACTGGAACATTATTGTGGGATACAACAGGACAGCCCTGGCACAGTGACAGAAGGATGACAAGGACTCACATGAAAACTAAGACACAGACTTACAGAGCTAGGTGCATTATCCATGACACTTACCTTTTTGGGGTGGACTATAAAGAGAGAAAACTAACACAGACTGACCAGAATATTACAGATATTTTAGAAGGGATTTGAGTAACAAGGCCCTACATACTCACCTATCTTCAGACACAAACAGCTCAAAAACATCTCTTTAACTAATACCATGTGAGAAGTGATGGTGGCAGAGGCTCACTGGCCTATGCTGGCCATAGGTGAGACTGGAAGATCAGAAGAGCCTAGTGTTGCTTCCAGGTCTCCAAATGCACCATTACAACAACCTCTTTCCACACACAGACATGTCTCAGCCATAATCTTCCTCATTGCAATCCTGTGTCCCCCCCATGCTGCTACCACACAATGCCACATGTCACCATTTGATCCATGCTGAGTGGGGAAAACTCTCCATGCTAGGAAAATGAAACCTTTCACAGAAACTCTCCACAAGTTTCCTCTCCAGCTGCTCCCAGACCACTTTCTACAGATCCAGCAGATCATCAAGTGGAGCTGTTTTTGTTCAGGGCCAGGGACTTGGGCCACCGCCGCTCAAACTTCTCAAAGAGGTACTCATCAGTGAAGGGGCCATTGTGGACAATGGCATCCAGGATGAAGTACAGCGTTGCTATCATGCCACTGATGAGGAAGAATGGCAGTAAAGGCTTGAATGCCTCAAGCACTGCCTCACCGAGACACACATGAAACATGGGGGGTCCAGGAACAAACCTCGGAGGCTCTCCCAGCACATTCTGTTCAGGAGCTGTTGAGCAGTGGGTCTGTTCAAGTGGAGGGAGACACTGAGAGCAGAGGCTTGTGAGTGAAATGTGAAGCCTAAGCCACTAGAGGTTACCTGGCAGGAGTGCAAGTGCAGGCAGATGAAGGGCAATGAGGAATAAATAGAAGATGCCTTGCTACTTGTGCAGAGGTCATAAGCCTCAGCCTGTTAAGAACTGTGCTACAGCAGAGAGGATACAATTCACCTCTGTCCAGAACTCCAGCACTGAGCACATACCAGTAGCTCTGGTTTCAGCCCCAGACTGGGTACTGTTGATGCAACTGTTTTTGTGCTGTACTGCCTCTGTCCTCAGGCAGCACAACCCGCAGTAAAAGTGATGGGGAAAACCAGGGACAAAACACATCAAGTCATGTGTAGGCCCTGGGTTTCCCCACCACATTTACCAGAAGCAGTCTGAGGCTGAGGAATGGAAGGAGACATCTTTAAGAGACCTTAACTTGCTACTGGCCAGCTGCAGAACAAGGCACTCCAGTGGCTGCAGGAATACAGGAGCACAGGCTTTGGAGGGCTGGAGGCAGTGATGTACCCATGGGCTCTACTGCTTGGTTTTCTATGGAGAGCAGTGAATGGCTCTGCCAGACAAAGCAGCGTGAGATCAGCCACAGTCTCTAAACCCAGGGGATCTGGTCAGCACAGCTCTTGTCAGCTCCTCCAGAATACAGATTCAGGAATCCACTCTGCAGTGGAGAAGACCTTTTCAGTTCAGCCAGTAGTATGGAGACACAACTCTTAGTGCTTTACACCAGGAGGTCTCAAACACACCATGGAGGAATAAACATCAGTCCCTCTTGCCAGCAGGGAAGCTGAGGCACAGAACAGTGCCCTCTTGCAATCCACAACTGACTGCACTCTTCCTGTACTTCAGCTCAATACTGTTAGGCTGTATCATTACTCTGCGATTCCCAAATTCAACATCACCCCTGTCAGGGCACATGAGTTCAGAGGCAGACAAGAAAACTGAACCAGTCCTACTTCACATCTTCACTCCAGACACTGAATCTCCCAGAACACTGCAATGCTCACATGCAGGGACCAATTCCTTTGCCCTATACCCAGGAGGATGCCATGAAGGGGAGATTATGGCAACAGAAAAAAGGACTGAGACCACAGGGCTCATCCTACAAACACTGCGCGTGTGAGGAGTGCATTTTTCTAGCATCCTACTGTCTCTCAGGAACTGCTGCTGATTGGGTCATGGCCCCATTTTCCCCAAGCCCTCATCCTTTACAAGAAGGCAGGACAGGACAGAGTGAGCTGCTCCACTCACCCTCTGCGCTGCTCAGCCAGTGAGCTGCCACGGGTCAGGGCAAACATGTCAAAATCTTCTTCCAGCTTGCCAGAAGTGTCGAGGGAGTGCAGCCCTGCACTTACACTGCTTGAGCCCAGGTCTGTGGGAGAGAGAGCAGGGTGAGCAGGCAGCACAGAACAGTAAATGGAAGACTATGGGCTTGGAGAGTGCTGGATGGAAAACTATCATCAGAACAGGCTGAACTACTCTAGGCCCACTCCTCCATCCTGCTCCTCTGCTGTAGCACAGTCTATGCATGTGTGCAGTCATGGGTGAAGTAACAGAAGCTGTTTCTTTGCCCACTCGGTAGATATTTTTGGCTCAGTTTCAGACAGAAGCAGCAGCATCAATTTACTGTTGCTGAAGGTTAGATGTTCCTGACCATCTTAAACAACTCTGGAGGGAATTGCTCCATAACCTGTGGAAGAAAATAACTTGTGCTTCTGGGCAAGCACCTCTGAGACAGGTAAGTGGATTTTCATGACTCAGACATCATCTGAAAAAAATTTGACCTGAAAAATATCTCAGCTGGCTTGCCTGTAAAAACAGTCCAGTGCCAATTTTCTGCAACTGCATCAAAGCAGTGCTATGTGGGCTGTTGGTATGTCTTGAAGAACCTCCAGGACTCCTCAGGTTTTTTGAGTAAACAACCTGTCAAATCCTGGGTCCTGAGCCCAAGACACTCATGGCTGCCTTTGCAGCATAGCTTCAGCTGCTTCTCCCAGACGTCAGTGGTGAGCCTGACATCACACAGCAAGAGAGGCAAGCAGGCAATGCTGCCAGGCGTTGCAGAAGGAGCAACTTTATCCCCAATCCTGCTGGAAGGCCGGGTCCTTAGATACAGACTAATGCTGAAGTCCTTAAGTCATGGCCATCACCTGCACAACATGAGGTAAGGACGCCAAGACCTATGCCTGAGCGCCTTGGGGCATACACAAGTTTCTTCATGAGTTTATTAGTTGAAAACACATGGCATTTCTCTAGGTTACTCTAGGAATCTGACTAAATGATTTTGGGAGATGATTCAAGGCTGGGAAAGGATTTTCAAAGCAGCACAAGAGAGAGACTGAAGGGAAAACCACATGTCAACATACTCATTCCAGCCAGCTGAGAGGAAAGGTTGCTGGTGACTTCAGGCTGTTTCAATGCTGAAGGAGCACTGGGTCCCAGGTCAATCAAGCTGTTCTCTGCCTCATTTGGTGCCTTTGGAGGAAGAAAAATGAAGATGGTATACAGTTTCTGAAACTTGGACACCTTGACCCTACAATCCTAGCTCACTGATACAGGAGAGGAAAGCCCTTCTGCACCCATTAAAAGAAGATATCAGCTGTGAAGAGGAAGAAGAGGGACAGTGATCAGAGAACTGGCTGGGAATAGTGCCCCAGGGCAGGATATGCCTTGGTAGCTAGCCTCCCAGCTCTGCTGGATGTCAGTAAGTAGAGTGGATGCTGGTTCAGAGGACAGGGTAGTGCTCAGAGAAGGCTCATATGGGAATTGGTCCTCTCACTATTCAGTATGGGAAAACCATAACTGCTGCTGCTCTGCTCTTGCTCTTTGGGCAGAGCAGGAGAGGTCTGCAGTGGGAAATGGGGTGTCCTGCACACCAGGTGCTCTAGTGTAGCTTGGCTGGGACAGCAAAGCCCACCATTTCTAAGGGGGGCAGACTGAACTCCCTCCAAGTCAGCAGGGCACTGCTGGACCTGCAGAATGCAAACTAAGCTGCACAGAGGGGCAGTTCCTCTGAGTTACCTTAACAGGCTGTCCTGTCCGAAGTCGCTCAAACCTGTAAGAAACATGACAGGGCATTTCAGTAGTATGGGCTCATTAACCCGCAGCAATAAAAAGAGATTTCTTATAAGACTTGGCACAGTCTGCCTTTTCCTACCCACTAGGAAAGGGGAACTATGGCTCAGTGCCCAATTTTCCCTCAAGATATCCCAACAAGACCCACAGAGTTGATGTCTCCTGAGAGGTTGTGTGAGAAAGTTTCTTAAAATCCTCCAGAGTTACTCCTAACCAACAGCTCTCCATACAGTTCATCTGGGGATGAACTCCCCTGACTTTATCCTAGCAAAGAGATGTGTTTGTTGAAATGGAAGGAAAAAAAAGGAGTGCTGACCCCACCTGGGCAATTTCTTCCTTTTCCCATCTGCCTCAGAGCTAGAAAACCAGCTCTTTCCATGCAGTTGCCTCCTTCTTTTGGGTTATGCCACAGGGACATCCTTATATCCCATCAGGAACTTACACAGCAGCTTTGAAGGGACAGGAATTAGTAGGCAAAAACTGAAAACAGGCTTTATTCTCAAAGATGGATGATACAGACTGATACATCTTGAGTATTATACTCATGGGCAGATGAAAAGAGTGGCATAGGCAGCCTTCAAGGGCAGTAAAGTCTTGTGGAAGAGCAGGGAAGAGAAGGGAGGAGAGAGGTACCTTTCATGGCGCAGAAACACATTATTGAGGTTGTCATTGATGAGGAGCAGCTCCTCAGTAAGTTGCTCATGGAGGACACGAGGAATCAGCTCCAGGACGCGCTGCTGCATGGCTCTGCATGTCCGATTCAGCTCCTGTTCAAAACAGGACAAGTCACCACAAAGGTCACACTATGGCTGAGCACTCACAAATTTGGAAGTCTGACTGGAACACACACCCCAGAGGCTACTGGGATCAGGAACTGTTGATGGGCAGTAAATATTGGTGTGAGAGGTAAATTGAGTCTGAGCTTTAATGAGTGTATGCTTTTTGTGTAACACATGACCCAGAAAGAAAGGCCCTTAGGAACTACAAATTCTCTTGTGAGACAATTCTAGCTTCAGTAATGTGATTTCCACCCACCATTGAAATTTACCTTCCATCTCCCTTATCCATTCACTCCCTGATAAGCCTCACACTAAACTGTCCAGTTGTTGCCCACACATGGCATGCATTGGACCTCAGTCCATCAAGTAATTACTAAATTGTGCTGCATGTGCCAGCCCTCCACCCAGCCCAGTGTTCCTTACTTGCAGCAGCTCCAGGTCAGAAGGCTCAGCCTGGGATGGCACCAGCTCCGTCAACATCTCCAACATAACCTTTGTGTTCCCATTCACCACTTCCAGCTCACTGCGCAGCTTCCCAATCTGCATAAGTGAAGTGACAGCTCTGCCAGAGGAGGCTGGGGACATAGCTGAGGTAGCTCTGAATGGCAGGGAATGGCATCACGTATGCATGCCTGTTCACAGAGCTGGAGGGAACAGCCACCAGGGAGTTTGTCACCACTCATTTTATCTCTCAGGAGCTCCCAGCAGGAAACCCCTCCATTACTTACCATCAAATCATTTTGTTGGTAGCAGATGCCAGGCCCTGGGATCTTTGGCCACTAGTCTAGCCTTGATTTTTAATAGCTAGCACAGGCTGCTGTTATGATTCAAATCTCTTCTCATCTAACAGGTCCCATGTGATAGCCATTTAAATTGTTTAATTTCCAAAGTGGTGTAAGAGAGTCGAAAACAATTAATTCCCATTCAACAGGAGAGCCTCAGCTAAGTGTGCAGTTGAAGGTTTAGTACTCTGGTTTACAAGCTGCTAATGAGCCTCTTTAGAATAGTTTCTACCCTCTGTTCTGCAAGGGAATGCAAAATACTGGCAGCTAGGGGGTTGGTGCTGAACATGGTGACATATGAAATCAGGGTGAGGAAGGAGAAAAGAGGATGGGGAAACAAGTGAGGAAGTCCTAGCCTTTGGAAACCACGTAGCCAGACAGTGTTGATTCATATAAAGTAAGCAGTGAGGCAAGACAAAGATGATAAGGGGGCATCATGTCTCAGCTCCCCACTTCCCTCTACCTGCAAGCTGCCCTGTCTTAGGGAAACATAACCACTTCATGGTTGCTGTATCCCAGTTCACCACTGTGACCACAATGGAGCTCTGGGGAGCTCTCCAAGGACTGTGCTTTAAAGGAACAACTCCTCGAAGACAGAGCCCAGGGCAGGACGAGTACTGCAGTCCCAGACCAATGTTTGTGAAATAGCCTAAAACACAGGAAAAGTCAGCACCATCCTGAGATTTGTGTCCAACTCACCTGCTCAGGTGTGGGTGTGATGGGCATGTCACTGGATGTGCCTCTCCTAGGGGGCAGGGTGACAGGGTGGAGGATGGACTCCATCTGCTGAGGGGAGTTGACTGCAGGTGAGTTCTGTCCAGATTGAGAGTTGGAGCTATAAACAGTCTACAGATAAAGGTGGGGAAAGTGAGAGGGAGAAGATGTTAGACACTCACATGTGACAGGGGCAGGGCAACTAGAGGAAAAATATTGATAGCAACTCCTCATCTGGTTCCAACAGCTCTTGGCTGTCCTGGAACTTCTCACCACCCCAAAACCCTCTAAATTCAGAAAGAGTTCCTGAAATCCCCTCCTTGCTCCAGAATGGCAGCTGCCCAACCTTCTTCTCTTCACCAATACTCCCATACCCTCTGTGGTGTGTGGATGGGTGACAGCATGTCCAGATCAGTCATGGGGAACTCCAAACCCTTCCGTCTCAGGTCTTCATAGACAGCAACGACACCAGTCAAGTCCGGAGAGCTGCGGAAGGCATCCGCCCAGGACTGGGGAGAAGGAAACAGTACAGCCCATCACCACATAGAACAGCCTTCTGTACAAACATCTAAAGACACACACTCTCTGTACTGGTGCAGATGCTCACACTTCTTGGCTCACCTGGATGAGGGTCAGCACCTTGTCATGCACTATGGCAGGTGGATTGTTCTTTGGCAGGATTGTTCTCACAAGGACACCTTCTACAAAGTCCTGGCTGGACACAAGGACGTGGAAGCGATGGCCGCAGTTCTTGACACAGGTCTCCAGGACCTTCAGTGGAAATAAAGCATTAGCTGTAGCCTTCTCTGTCCTCATGTGTTAGCCTTGTTGGCTTTAGGTACATGTGTCTGTTCAGCATGTGCGCTAAAACCTGTGTTCAGCACTCAGCTTTACAGCAGGGTGTCACAGAGCAGAGAAAGAGCCCTGACTGCTCACCGTCAAAGCCAGCATAACTTCATGGAAGTTCTTATTCCCTACAATTCTCTTCTTAATGGCTCGGAAAGCATCTTTGGGCCTGAAGGAGAAATGAGATCATCAGAAGGTTGAGGCAAAGCAAAACAGCCACAGGTTCTGGATGCCTCATATGCAGCAGGTGTCCCTCCTCACCATGTTTTCAGGATGGCTTGAAGCAGTGACTGGTAAAGCAGCTTTTGCTTGTGGTTCTGCAAGAGGGGTGGAGTTCGCTGATCATGGAACCATTTAGGTTGGAAAAGACCTTTTAAGGTCATCGAATCCAACCATAAACCTAACATTGCGAAGTCCATCTTTAAACCATGTCCCTGAAGGCTATTACTGAAATTAGAGGCCTCTGTGCTGATGTCTGCAACAGCTCAAGGTGTTCAGGACACAACAAAAAACAGAGTAAAAACAATGCTAGAAACACACTCCTGGGGGGTAGAGCAAAATCCCATGGCAAAGAGACTGAAGAGGAGATTACAGAAAAACCTTGGCATAGGTTAGAAACAGGAAGAAGACACCAAGCTGCAGCAGCTCCTGTGTTACCCAAAGAGGAGCTGTTTAGCATTTCCCTGGAGAGAAGGAGGCTCAAAAGCTGCAGGGGAGATGCAGTCGCAAAATCTTGCCTATACTGCAGGTAGGTAAGAGAGCAACAGCATAGCAGGGCCTCATTAACCATTCTCAGAGGGGAGAAATACTATGGTCTCAGACCACTGTTGTCTTAAGAGGGCACAAATGAACCAACATGCTCTTGCAGAGCACAGGAAGAGAAGCTGAGCTGGAAGAGGAGCAGTGCTGAAGGAGAAAAGTGGGTGGAGACACTGAGGCAGTGAGGTGGGCAGAAGTATTGGCCTGTGGGGCAACACAGTGTCAATGGATGGGCATTAGCAGGGCAATGGGAGAGCCTGTCCAGCTGTGTTATCAGGTACCCAGAGCTGTCCACAGCTGAGGCCTGAGAACTGTGGACAGAGACAGGTGTATTTGCATGGTAGGGATAGTGGGAAAGGAATGGTGACAGATCTGTAAGTAGAGATAAAGACTTTGTTTCCATACACCTGTGAAGCTGAAAACTGGGCTTGCTAATCCTCTGTCAACATCACTGTGGGGCAGGACAGCAGGAGTGAAACCTACATGTTTTATTCCATATAGCACCTTCTTTTTACATGCTGCTCTTGACATCTCCACTGTGAGAAGGAGCATTCTCCCTTGAATTCACTGGCAAATCCCCAGCTCCTGAGTTAACAAGTCTGGCAGACTGATGAACATTTCCCTGCAGGGAGAGGGAGACAGGAGCTCCCCCACCCATTTTGTGTGTGTTTGAGTGACTGTACATGAAAACAACTGAGAAGAAGCCCAAGAAAGACTGGCACAGTGAGAGGACTGAATAGCAGCCTGAGATTTTCCCCTCTTCTCAGTCACCAGCCTTTAGATTTTTTACATCCCCAGAGGAGAGAAAGAGAAGGGTATGAAGGGGGAATAAATCAAAGTGGAAGAAATGCAAATATGCCTTCTGGTGATGGGAGGCAGCCTGGCTTGAACAGAAGGTTGTCTGGGGACCCTGAAGACCTGTTTAAATGGCTCCTAGTGCTCACCAAGATTATAGAGAAGCATCTAATAAATGCTCTGACAGCTTTGCTATGTCTCCAAGTCTCCTAGCAGAGCCTCGTCTCAGGGATTACTGAGAAACCTAGCTTATTACCTCCACCAGTGCATGCTATCACTGCAGCCTAGGGATGTGCTGTTTCAGGGAACGCAGGACCTGCCACTGGATATGGGCCCTTGCCAGCTCCCTTACCCTTCTTCAGTCTCGTTAATGATGTCACAGATCTCCATGTTGAGAGCCCAGTCCTCACTCCGCAGTGACCCGTCAGTAGCTCTCTCTGGAAAACAGAAACCAAGACAAGGTTAAGAGCAGCCCTGGCACTCTTAAGTTAAGCTCTCACAAGACCCCAGACCCCAGCCTGCTTCTCCCTGGCTGCCACTACAACATGCAAGGAGGCAAATCCATATACAAATTCCAGGTCACCAAGTGCTCCCCTCTAGGTGTCAGCATGGCAGAACACACTGCTGGGATGGTGGGTGCCTTGCTTCACCCATGCCACCAATGCTACTGACACACAAATGCACTCTGTGTGACTTCTGGTGTCCTGCACATGAAGGGAAGGGGCTCAGCATGACTTCAGCTCCACAGCTGGGGAAAAGGGGGCTTACTTGCTCTGTTACTGCAAGGCCAGAGACCATGAGTTCAGCCTGCTCATACTGATACAGATTTAATGCTAATAGCTCCAATTCTTGGTTTGTACGACATATGGAGACAAAAGGATCAACTCCCCTCCTTTTTTTTTGTACACCAGCTCTATAAAAACAAACAAGCAAACATAGAAAGCCAAGGCAGGATTTCTCTTGTTTAACATTTACACCTCTGCCCTGAACTTCTGGCCTCTAGGGAGTGTGGGCAGAAGCAAACTGCAGGCTGAAGTTGAAGTAATATTGTTCCAGATTTGATATTATCCCCTTTAATTAGGAATTCCTCAGTCAGCCTTGATGTTATTTATTTAAGGCAGAGATTTGGGAAATGAGCAGCTATTACTGGGAGAACCAGTGTCTCCACCCTGTAATCATCCATGTCTCAGTCCTAGCCATGCCACTGACTGATGTCTTCAGGGACACCACCAGTGGCTGGGGAAAGGGAACTGCCAGTAGGGCCAGCAGGACCCAGGCACTCCCAAGACCACAGGGAAACACAGAGACGCAGCAAATGGCAAGCAGAGGACAAGAACCATCCTTTTTTAGCTCTCTCATACTACAAAACACTTGACTTAGCATCAGGGCAAGAGAATTAAAACTGGCCAGACGGGTTTAGCACTTACCAGGTGCTCTTCAGGAGAGCTCAGTCCTAGCAAAGTACTTATAGAAATGCCTGCATTTCCAAAACTGCTGTCCCTGCAAAATCTGGGGCTGTCCCTTTCTGCTGTGGGTCCTCTACCCCTTTTGAGAGGTCCCTCCTCTGCAGAAATTCCTTTTTCTGCCTTTGACTCGGCAGCTAATGATCCCTGTGTGGGAATGAAATTAAATGCCCATTTATACAGTAGTGGGATAAGACCATAACACAGGAAGAAGAATAATTTTTAACTCCTGCCTGAGTAAGCATATCCGTTATGTCCTGCGAAGGATCAGGCATAGATCTATTCACACCACTGTGCAATGCAGCCTCTTATACACGTGTCCCTCCCACAGATTGCACACCACAGTGCGCAGCTATCTGCATCTTATCACAATCCAGCCACCACCTTTTCTGTTGGCTAGAGAATGCATTGATTACTCAGTAATTATGCTGATGACATTGTGGCCACAGCCAGATGGAAGAGGGCAGACAGGGAAGGAGAGTGGCAGAATGTTCTTGATGCTCTTCCACCTTTCTAAAGGTCTGGCTATTCCTGAAATAACCTTAAGGCTCCTTGATTCAGATAAACTTTTGTCACTTTGAGCATTAACTTTACATAGAGATCCCAATGTAATAGATGTATTAGATAAATTCGTGTATGAAATATTGTATTATGAATTAGTCTACTAATAAGAAGATACCCAAAGGCGTCTCCAAGATTCCAGAATCCATAGAGTCAGCAAATACATTTGCAATTGAAACGACAAGGCCAAGCTGGAAGATGGCCCATTCATCAAAGGGTGGACCTTCACTTCACAGCTCTTCAACATCTGATATCCATCTTGGTGGAGATCCGGGACGATCGGAACACCCCTCCCAAGATGAGTTTCAGGAAGCACTTTCAAAAAACTCTTTTCATATGGGCGGAACTCCTTTTGGAAAATTGGGAAACACATGCATACCTGGACTTTCAATAGACTTTGCCTTAGGGTGAAAAATCTGTATAAAACCCCCAGTCTGAAACCTGGCCAGTGTGGTCGAGTTCGGAGGGTACCTTTGTGCCGCGACTCGGTCCACCCAACTCTCGATCGATTGTTGTCCCCTTTTTATTGTGGCTTTGATTTCGGTATTGGAAATTTTACTAAATAAATCCTGTTACTTTGAATTGGCCTCTAATCATCTATAACACCAATCTCTGGCAGATCTAAGATACCAAGTTTCCTAACCTGGGTTAGGGCGATGTGGAAGGAGGAAGGATTGCACTGTGTGATGTGGTGGAGAATACATCCAGAGCAGTAGGCGTGTCTGGTGCACCAGGGCATGTACCAGTCAATGGGGGAAACTGTGGTAATGCATGAAGGAAAATGTTTTCCACTGGGGCTCCTTTGGGATCAGGACTCAGTAAAATGTCAGAGCTCCAGGTTTCCTCCTGCCTTGGGACACCAGTCTTGCTGGCAGGTAGGTTGCAGTGCAGGTCAGTCTGATGGGTTTGGCTCACGTGGTGACAAAGCCCCCTCATTTGAGCTCTTCTCCAGGACCCCTTGCTCATGACACATCATGGTTTGAACAAACCAGAAGCTTCCCTGCACTGTTTGCTGCCAACTGGCAATGAATCACAGAAATCCACTACACAGGGGTTGCTCTGCTGAAAGGAAAGTCTACATCCACTCTTCTCACTGCACATGGAAGGAAAAACTCACAACTTAGGAAGAGGGCTGAGCCTGCTTGGAAGCTCTGAGCTACAGGAGAAACAAAGGACAAAATA
Source organism: Hippolais icterina (assembly GCA_013400075.1). NCBI lineage: Eukaryota > Metazoa > Chordata > Aves > Passeriformes > Sylviidae > Hippolais > Hippolais icterina. Next base: position 73,194 of record VWYN01013432.1, read on the forward strand.
AAACCTACATTTAACCATCAATCCTTGCTGTTCAAATTTCCCCAACCTTCCTTCGCATTGAACACAAACATGAATTGAATCTGCAAACACTCTTTCCTTGCTTCCCAATATTAGGTGGCACGCTGTAACCTGCTCTCCACCACTCATTCCCTCCAAATGCACCAATCCTGACAAGGTCGAACAGCAGGTTTGCTTTTCAGAAAGGAATGTAAATAAACCATGCGCACTCCTTCACCTGGCTAACCACTTAGGGGAAAACTGGGCGGATTATAAGTGACACACTCTGCCCCTGTTACCCCACAATTCAGTGGTCATCCTGCTAACATCACCCCAGTTCATACACTCATCAAAGGAGAGCTGCAGGAAAGCAGTGAACCTGCCATAAACACAATACAGGGCCACTAGATGCAAAGCTGGAAGAGCAGTATTAGAGCATATGGAAAACAGGAATGTGACCTTGAGGCAATTCCAAGGACAAAATGCTTGAATTTACCCAGTACAAATTAAGGCCTGATCTAGCTGGCATTGGGAAAGCTGGAGCTAATGCCTTTCTAAATCTCTTTGCTCTCTTCCAAGCTGTAAGTACTGTCCAAGCCTAGTAAGATATGGAGTTTTCTCCAAAATCCTGAACTTTGCCCTTTTGTAAAGCCTGGAGAAGGAAACAAAGTCTAATTAGTCACATGAAGGATCAGGGTGGCTGGCCCCATTTCATGAGCTGTAATTAGCACATGAGCTGTCTGCTCCACATGAAAACTGAGCCCAGCATGGCTGGGGGCAGCAATAAGTCCCTAAAAAGAGCAAGCACAGGAGGCAGGGCACTGCCACACTCCCAGCACTCTGCCTGTTGAGACTCATCAGGCAGCACCTACTTCTGTGTGTTACCAGCTGAGCCTGACCTGCAGCAGAGGATTCCCCTGGCAGAGGTTATCGTGAGCCTGCGAATGCTATCCCCCTCCAAGCCCCAACCAGCTACTGAACATACAGGAGTCCCTTCATGGAGCTGCTCCAAAGCCACATTGTTTTGGCAGCCAGTCTGGCTCCTCGGGTGTGACAGCACTGGGGTTTATCTGATTCCAGTCTGCTGCCTCACAAATTGCTCAGATCAACCCAGAACTGTGCAGGACTGGGGTATGAGTTGAACCAGAGCATCAGCTCTTTTTATGCATGGTATTGGATGTGCTCCTGCTGACTGCAGCTAGGTGATAAAAGTTATTCAGAACCAGCAGACAGCGGAAAAACTCCGAACACTTGGCATAACTGGTGCAAAGGAGCTGTAAATTGCTTTGTGCTAAGATACATTTCACAACTTTGTTTCTTTTCAAGGTTATTGTCTCTGGCCTGGTGGCAGGGGAGAGCGCACTGTGGGGCTGGGAATCCAACTCAGGCGTCCCTGCAGCAGCACACCAGCACTGCAGTCAGTAGTGTGGGGAAGTACAGGAGCCAGGGACACAAGGTACTGTGCAGGGTCCTGTCCCCTTTGCTCCCCATTCCAGACCTGAAGCACCCATAACCTGCCAGATGCTGCTCAGAAATCCTTTGCCCATGACATGCTCTGCCCCTCCTCCAGGTGAAGCCTGCAAACAGGGTTCCCTGCAGTGCTTCTTGCTGGCTCCAAGTTCCTCAGCAAAGCATCAAGCACCTTCTCACCCATTTCAACAGGCATTTGAGGGCACCAGCAGTTCATTGCATGAGAGCTTTAGCTTCAGCAGGAAGCAATGCAAGATGTCCCTTCTCCCAACTTCTCTTCAGTTCACAAACTCACAGGCCCAAATCAGCATCCTGTACAAGCATCATGCTTTTACTTCCCTTGAGGGAACTTCAGCACCCGCTCTGCCAGGACTTCACCATTTAGCTGTATCCTTCCCCCCAAGCCTGAGAGGACAATGTGCATTTTAGAGTCCAGAGATATGGCACTAAACCTAATTCAAGGATGGTGATGGACACAGACTAAGCTGACATCATGGTGTGTCTGTGTCTCTAAATTCCTGCTCCTTTCCTGTGAATCAGCTCAAATTCTCAGGGACCAAGTGACTCTTCAACTGCTGCTTTGCCCATTTTCCTCTGGACAGAGCAGGCACAGAAGGCAAGGGAATACTTTTTTGAGAAGCACAACCTTGCAGGGACCCTCAGAGCCCACAGAGGGGTGCAGGAACACCTGCAAGGTGGGATCCAAAATGTCGTAGGGATTTTTCTGGCATATTGTTTTGCACCTGCCTCTCTTCCTCACCCAGGAGTCTTTCTTACTTGCTCCCTCTTTAGTCTCAACCTTTCCTGGTCCTCATGCTTAAAATAACCCCCATCCATAAAAAAATCTGTGTCATCTCTGTGCTACACTGTTACTTCTATCCCTTGCCTGCCTTCACTCACTAAAATAACCTGCCTCTGTCCTTTTGGTATTGCTATAATTACTAGTTATTTTAGACTTCCAGGATGAGGAGTAAGCATTGGTGGTTCTACTCCATTCTCTCACTCAGAGAGAATTCACCTCCTTGAAATTAGATTTTCCATTCTGAAAACAGAAAAAAAGCTTCTCACAGCTCCTAGATGGAAGCGTAATGGATTTCCCTTTCGAGGGGGGAATCTGAACTATGATGCTTTATCACTCTTTGGAAATTTTCCCACTGGTGTTTAGAAAAAAACTCACCACACAACAGAAACAAATACAAAAAACCCCAAAGAAGCAAGTCTGTATTCCTCTTATTTGGGAAGAGACATCATGGTGCAAAAACAGGACAGAGGCAACTTTTGTGACAAATCTCAGAACTGTGATTAAGAAACTAGAAAACCTACTCATCTGCAACTGACTCATTCTGTCACAGATCACTGAGATTATCTGAGCATTACTTTCCTAGTCAGGAAAAAAAAAATGGGTTCTTTCTAGATTAGCATTAATGAAAGAAATTTGAGAATGTTGCTGCAGTGTGCCACACAAGATTTCTTTTTTTTATTCCTTAGCCTTCATCTAAAGCTATTTTGGACTTCATAAGCTATATCAAGCACACATGACTTTGCCCAGATAATTTACAAGGATGCAGCATTATCTTTCTGCAGACAGCCCATGGCAGCAGCACTGTGCAAGTTTGGTGATCAGGCTCACAGGTTGGACACACAGCTGCCACAGACCTACCAAACGAGTTTGGGGAAGTTATGTTTGTGTCACAAATTAGCAGGGAAGATAGCATTTATCCATGTTCCCAGGATGTTGACAGGCAATGTTCAAAAGGAGAAAATATTCATATTTTCAATCACCAGCCCTTTCAAGTCCTCCACAGAGTTCCTTTCTCATATGCTCTAATTCCTCTGCCTCTTTGGACTCCCATAACCCCAGTCAGTAAGATCTCCAAAGTATCATACCTCTGCTTCTCAACTCCTCTCTGACAACACTTTTGAAAAACCCTTTTTTCCCCCCTCTTCTTTGCTGTTGCTTTGTTGCTTGGGAATCCCTTATTTAATTGAAACAAAGCCTAGTAAGTAACCCACTTACAATCTGGTTACTAAACTGACCAGAAGATCTGTGAGGCAACCTTCAGATTGCCTCTACTCAAACACAAGGACATATCTGTTACATTCACTGAGGGAACAAAGAGCATTCATTCAGAAAAGCGCAGGAGATGGTTTCTCCTGGAACGAAACATGTGATGTTCTTATGGGGGTATGTTGAAGATCATCTAGAGGATTTTGATAACACAAAGTCTTCCCTGATGATCCTTCCACCACCACCTGGCTGTAATGCATCTCACCTATCTGTCCCAACACCAGAGTGGCACATCACAGTGCCCCTGACACTCTTTGGGATACTGTTAGGGTAGCCTCTGAAAACATAATAAAAGCATGACTTAAAACAGCTGCTTGCTCTTTTCCCACCCCAGGCACAGCCTCCTATTCACCCATGCAAGGACACCAAAAAGACTGAATGTGGGACTGGATGTTCACAGCAAAGAGCAAAGGTCTGACAAGCAATGAACAGCAGAATGAGCAAGTGCATAAACTTACAAGTGGAGAGTTTAAATGGGCATCAACCTTCAAACACAACTTCAAGGCCCTTAGGCAACACAACATGGGAACAGAGAGTCTTCATCCTAAGCATTTTAAGAACTGCATCCCTGTTCTGACAACAGTGCGGCTGTTGATAGTCTTCTTTTCTCGAACTGCGGTATCTCTGCTCCACTTTCTCAGGCCACATCCTTCTCCCATGTTCCGCAAGCTACCTTGAGCACAGCGACTGCAGGACACCATGTGCCCATGGGCCTGCCGGGTTACAGGGTGGGTGCTGTGTTCATTGCCAGAGCTGGTGCTCCATGCTGTGAGCCAGCTCATGCTGCAGGAGCCAGGGCATGGCTCCACTTCTCCGACAGCTCAGTGCGGGGAGGCTCAGGATGGGCTAACACCCCCAGCTGCCCAGCGCGTGAGTCCTTCGGGTATGAGACACTGATCCAACTGGTCGAGGCGCGTGCCCCAGGGCCAGCCAAGCCTGAGGCTACTGTCCCTACAGCCCCGATGTCCCTGCAGCCCTCGCTCAGCCCCGTCCCACAGCCCCGGTGTCTCGCGGCCACCCCTCGTGCCACCGCGGGTCACGCGCCCCGTTCCCGCCCGGACGCGATAGGCTGCCCTGGCTGGAGCCCAGCCAATCAGCAGCTCCCTGAAGCCCCCGAAGAGGCGCGGGCGGGAATGGCCCCAAGCCAATCACGGGGCCCGGCGGTGCCGGGGGGCGTGGCGCGGACCACCGGCCTGCGGCCCCTTTAAGGGACGAAACTTCATCTCACCACCCCGAGACCCCCCCTCGCGCCCGGATTGGCTGGCGGGGCCCCAGACGGAGCTGCCTTCGGGCTGCGCGCCCGCTATTGGCCGACGAAGCCCGTCAGTCAGACAGAACTCTTTCCTGATTGGTCAGTGCGCTGCTGGTCCCGCCGCGGAGGGGGTACCCTCGTTTCCCCGGGGAAGGGTCCGGCGGACGCCCCCGGGGGCGCGGGGCCCGACTGGCGAGTGGGGGCGCGGGGAGGTTCAGGGGACGCGGGTGCGGCTCTNCCGTTCGCCGCCCGGACCGGCCCCGCTGTGCCACGGGTTGAGTGAGGCGCGGCGGCTGTCGGGGTACCGCGGTGTGCAAACCGACGGGTCCCTGGTCCTTCTGGCCCTTAGCCCCCGAGCGCAGGAACCGGTGGGTTCCCCCCAGCGAGAGCCTCCGTCGCTTTCTGCAACCACGACGAGCTCATGCAGAACACCCGCGAGCCTGAGCGGTGCCCAAACCCTGGAAAGCCTGTGGCGGTGGGGTTTTAGTTTTCCACAGCCCGGTGTGGGAGCGTACTCGTAGGAGATAGGAAGAAATTCTTTACTGTGAGGGTGGTGAAGGCACTGGGACAGGTTGTGGAGGGTTGCGGATGCCCCATCCTTGGAAGTGTTCCAGGCCGGGTTGGATGGGGCTTTGAGCAAATTTTTTGTGGAAGGTGTCCCTGTCTGTGGCAGGGGTTTGGAAATGATCTTTAAGGTCCCTTCCAACCCAAACCATTCTATGACTCAGGGTGGTTGGCACATTCTGGGACGTGCTCCCGGCCCAAGCAACTGCCCTGCCCAAGCTGAGGCTGCAATCAGCCAACACCCATACCCAGAAAATGGGGACGTGTTAATAACCAGCACAAATCTCACTCTAACGCTGCCACGCCTGACATCCTGCATTAACACAATCGAGTCCTGCGTATTGGTGTCATCTGAACGCCACGAACCTGAAGTGAGGTGAGGCAGCAGGGAAGACAAATGCCCTGGTGTTATCTCAGTGCTCCATGCTACATCTCCCTTCTGGGGGGTTCCAAGTAGTCAGGAACCTGAACGATAATTTGGGTGACCAGTGCTGCTGTAAACAGTACAGCTTGCCTAGCAAGTGAGTTTAGCAGGGTTAGGATTGAATGTGTTTAGCTGAGAAACACTAAATACAAGTAGTAACAACAGCTGCAGAAAACAGCACATGCCAGAAATGAATGACAATACTCCAGAAGTTAAAAAAAAATATATTGTAGGTACAGTACAAAAAAAGTGTATATAATTGTAATGTAATCAGGACCAAACAGCAAAGAAATAACAAAAATATAAAAACTGCTAAGCCTTGACAAAGTTTCCCTATAGTACCAAATACCACAAGATACAGATTATACAAAGTGTACAAATTTTAATAAAAATACAATACACCAGGGTCGTGTGTGTTTTTCACTCTTCAAGAGTTTTCTGTTGTACAGAGGACAAAGCTAAAGCTGATCCCCTTCTGTTTCTTCAAAAGCAGATCTACCCCTTCACCACAATGCTCTAAACCGTGAAGGGCTGGAAAGTACCAGTTATTTTGTGCTGCTCACAACAGCAGATATTTTAATATGGGCCAGGATCTGAAGCAGGATTGGACTGTCTGCCTCCCAGGCCCTTCCTATTTCCAGGCTCATTGGGATTTGTCCTGCTAAAACGTGTTCTGGCCTGGTGGTCTGAGAACCTTCTGTGCCTCCTCTGCTGAGAAAACCCCTCACTGCACTGAGAAAAGATGTCTTAAGAGACAGACTACCTTGTACAGGCACATCTGGGGAATACGTGGCAAAGAGGCATGGGGAGGAAAGCCCTCCTCCACACCCCAGGACTTGATTTACTTCTGATTTGGGGCTCAGTCACAATGAGGGACAGCTCACTTTTAACTGTCCTAAAAAACAGAAGCTAGACCTACTTGGAAGTAAAAAATGCCTCTTCTGCAATTTTAAAACTTTCCTGTAATAGAGCTGATAAGGCCTAAGTCAAATGATATTTCAGTTGTTCTGCCTACCTTCACAAGATAGCCTGTTTCTACAAACACATAGAATCTTCCTGGTGTTTCCTTATACAATGCCCATGCTTACTACTATACATAGAGTTGATTCCTGCAGGAAGTGAGGTGAGGCAAACTTGATTCACATTTTTCACACACTGTTGGCTGAAGAAGGAACTTTTGCTTTTAAATTATGTATATATATATAAATATATACACACACAGAGAAATATACAGGATAAATTAAAATCTGTTACAGATATTGGTAAAAGTTAAATACATGTGATATGAACACCACATACAAATACATACACACAGACAAAAGCCTAAACAGGAATCAAGTGTTCTCCTGCGGCTCCTCTTCCAGAGGAGCAGAAAACCAAACTCCAGGTATGTGGCTGGAAGGAAGGGAAACTGGTCCAATCAACCCACATGTGCCTTACTTGGCATAACTGCTTCAAACTGGCCACTGGTCACTGCCTTGCAGCAGCACCACAGCTCCTGCAATAGTGCTGGTGAGAGGGATGGGGGATAAGCCATTTCATAAAACAGGTGCAAGATGGGCAGAAGCAATCCAAGTTTTTCCTATCTGCTTCTCTACTCCTTTCCATCAAAGCAGACTGACTATGCTGTGGAAAAATCAGCAGGAGGTTCATTCTGTCAAGGCAATCCAATGGGTTGATACATTGTGCTAATGATGATTTGAGTATGAGTCCACAGGGAAAAAATTAAACTTGTTGTCATCTTCACTTCAAATGCCAGCTACCAGACCAGCCAGCCGACATTGACAACTTTCAGTTATTACTGACTGAGGAGTTAGGGGTTGGAGAAAGTGACCAAGAAGCATCAAGCTATCCAGCTTTCCCCTGAAGAAGTGGGTTTTAAACAGAAAAAGATTTACAAATAAGGCTGGTGAAGAATTCAATTCTCTTCCTTGGTCCAAAATGTATTCTCATCTCTACCTACCCACAAATTATCAGAATTCTTTAGTTTAGGCAGGGATATCAGAAGATCATTTGGTCCATCTCCCTGCTTAAAGCAAGTCCATCTACAGCAGGCTGCTCATTCAGGTTTTTGAATATCATCAAGAAAAGAGAGTCAAGAACCTCTCTGGGCCACCTGTTTCAATGATCCCTCTAACGGTGACAGCTTTCTTCTTTGTATTGAGAAGTTCATTCTCTGTTTGCTTCCCCCACTAAATCTGAATTTAAGGCGAATATCTCAAAAGCTTTCTGAATTTTTCATACAAAATACTTTTAGATTGGAGGACATTTCACCCACCAACACAAAAGGGTTTTCTCAGCTTAACTTCACAACTTTTCATAAAACAGAAGTCAAATAGTTACAATCCTATGTATATATAGTACATATATAAAACTATAAAAGCTTCCACAAGAAGCCCTTCAGGAGCGTCAGCACAGTGCATGTACACAAGTCAGTAACACAGAGGTTGAGTACATCCCAGGATCCTTTCCTGTCAAAGTCCAGGCATGATGTAGGCAATGTTGTCTAGTGTGTTTGACTGGGAAGAGAAATTTGGTGGTTTTTAGTGTCAGGTAATAACTCGAAATCCTTAAAAAATGGCACAGGTGAGGGTATTAAGCACAGTCACTTGTAGGATGAGACAACCAAATCTGCCTATTGATCACCCCTAATAGGATGTCAGATGGCAAAAAGAAGTGCCCTTCAGTTTTTCTTGGAAAACGTAACAGAATTCTGAGAGTAGGAATCCTTCTCATGCACATCAGAAAAAAAGACCCAGCTGTATGTTTTTTAGATGCAGTGCTTCAGTAAGCTCAAGCCTGTGGCTGGATAGCTGAAGGAGGCCTTAGGAACAACACCTTTAACTGAGAGATGGAGGAGCTGGATCTGCACCAGTTGATTCTAGATTCTAGAACTTAGCAATGCCACCTACTGTCTCTGTTTAAATATAAATTGCAACACAACCATTGGGGTGTATTCGTGTCTTAGAACACCACTGTCATATCTGATGAAAATCAGATTTATTATCAGCTCCTGAACACCAGTTTCCAGAAGTGAAGGGTAGCTGCCATAATTCACCTAAAGCTTCATTTCTCCTTATAACAATAAGTTGATCAAGTTTCTGATAAATACACTACTGGTCATGTGGCGTCACTGCTCTGAACAAACTTGGCAAGCAGGAAGGAAAAAAAAAGCATTGGAGTTTTTCCATGGCTTGAGATGGGAACACCCCACTGACTCAGCTTTTGTGCACAGAGCCGGTTTGTGGGTGTTCACAGACTAAATTGTGAACTTTGTTCCTGTTGCTGACATTCCATTCTCTTAATGAATAAACATTTTGGTTGCCCTATTATGACATGTCAATTCATATCCCATTTTTGTTGCCCCCTCTGCCAGATTTGATTTTAGTCTCTTAACTTTTACAGTCTGTATTTTTTTATTTTTGCTCCTCTCCTTTGCTGCTTTATTCATGTCTCCTGTAAGGAAGTATGACACTTGATGGGTGCTGCCATCTTAATTTATGTCCACATCAGGCAACATAGATGCCATGAGCTGTTGCTAAATCAGGGCTCAATTTTAAGAGTAGCCTAAAGTGGAAAAGAAACTGTAGTTACGCAGCTCCTTAAGACAGAGACTATTTTTCTTTCCTCAGAGAAGGTTTTACCCACTTTAAAAGGTCCTACACCATCACATTAGGAATCCTGAGATCACAAATTGTTTTTTATGCTACTGAAGGAAAAACAGCTTATGTGATACATAACAGCTAGAAGGTGGGTTTTATTTTTACGGAAAATTAGAACTTAAAAAAAAAAATACTGGTATACTTTTATCTGATTCAGATTGACTCCATCATGACTAAAACAGGATGTACCCACACTGCAATCAATGCTACAAATATTACGTTAGTTGCCAGTAGGAGAAAAAAAGGTTGCACAATATTGTACAATGGCAATATCTGCAAGAATTTCAATAAATATTCCTCTAAAAAAGCCCATGACCAAGACAAATTTTCTTATTGCATTGGAATTATAATTACATTACACTGATTAATCAGAAAAGATCCATTTGGACTCTACTGAAATTAGCAGTGCTAGAAAGAAAATAACCATAAAGAACTCACCAGAACATGCTTTGGGCAGCCATTCAACTCAGGCAGTTGTGTGGTCAGACATACCAACGGGCCCAAAGCACAGATGATTGAATCTAGGAGTACTGACAAACTTCCTGAAACAGCCACCATTCCCTGGTAGTGAAAAAAGAAAAAAAATGGATGGGGATGAGTAGTAGATATTTGGTTTCTTTCTCAACTGTATCCTTTCTCATGCAGATACTGTATCTTCAGCTCCTCCGGTCCACTTTCACTATTTACACAGTAACAAAACTGTGCCTTGTACTTCACAGAGAGACTGCTGGCTCAAAAAATTTAGAGTTCAGTAGGCAAGGAACTGATGCAAGATAAAGGTAGGAATCAACAGAAAACATCAGAAAGTTGTCAGTTGCATAAAACATTGATCCCACAAATTTTGGTAATACATTTTCTGTGCCATTTTGTACCATCTACTTTGTTAACTACATGAGTCCTAATGACAATAGTTGTTTTATTTTTGAAGTTAAAGAAATGCTAAGCCTGTAACAAATGCTTTAATCATTGATATACTTTCAGGAAAGGGAATTTGTCTGTGTGTTTTTCTGGGCTCTGGTTGTTCCTCTTATGATCTCAGTCAGTCATACCAAAACCAAAATACAAGAACATTTATTTCACTGTTGATAAAATAAACAAGCATAGTGGGGTGAGATTATAATGCTACTCATAAAACTCAGTGATATTATTTGAGACAAATATGTTTTCTCCGTAGAGGCTGGGCTGAGTTCTCAGAGCCTACACAAGTGAATGTGCATTCACAGAGTCACTGTCATTTAACAGCAGGTAACCATTAAAATGTGACATTATGTTACCAGTTAAGTTGAAACAATTGTAACCCCTATCCAAAGCCCTGGCAATATGACACTGCCTGAAAACCAAAGGACAGAGAAAATACCTCTTGGGAAAGGCTGGTAAGTTTTCTAAAAAGTAGAACAGTAACAGAAACTGACTAGAGAGTGACAAAATAGCAAGAAAGTACCAAATCCAAGGTGAACATACAATAAGAAAAGACTGAAGAGTCAGCTGAACTACAAATTGCTTTTAAGGACCTAGAGCTGCAAAGCACCTGTCTTTCTTTGATGCCTACTGTTTACTGAGGCTTTTTATTTCACTGAAAATAAAGAGCAATGCATCAAAGAAACAGGGCATGCCACCTCTAGTTTCTCTTCCTAACAGAAAACCACAGGTTAAACTTCTAAGAAAGTAAAATAATCACCCCCCTGAATGCATTGTGTAAATTACAGGACATCACTGTGACATTGCTGGTTACAAGCTCACCTCAGTTTCCTGCAGTCTGTGTCCAATGAGGCTCAGAGATTCACCCAGCAACTGTAAATGTGCAGCTACATCAATGGGATCTGTCTCAGGAACTTTGGCTGGTGAGGAGGGCATCACCATGGTGCTGGTGGGGGATTTTTTGTGAGGAGAAGCTGGAAAACACATAAATTAAAATTCCATATTCCTTGTTTTCACTCTTTTACTCACAAACCTATTTAGTTACTAAAGTTCAAATCTCACAGGCATGAGATGCTTAAATTGTTCTGTTGCCCCAGTGCCATAGTCTTTGGAATTGAAACTTTTTTTTACATGTACAGAACATCTACCTCAGCTGAATGCAGTTTGCGATATTTGGTATCGGAGATGCTAAACCAAGAACAACCCACCTTCCCTCTAGCAGCCAACTAATCCCACTAGAACCCCCTTTCTGCCTCTTCTTATTCTACATTTCAATCCCTAAACTGCCAAAACCAAAACCATTCTACAAATCAGATAAGGAAATCTTTATGAAAAATGCCGACACCATTCTCCCTCTCACAGAAAAGTTGATTTGACTAGTGATTTAAATGTCATGCTTCGTGAGAAATCAGGTAAGGAGGTGAAGCAGGTAAGGACCTTTGTTTTTTATTCCACAGGCAACACTACCTTCCCTGTCCAAGAAAAGAGATGAGACAAAGTGCAATAATCACCTTTCATTTTTGGTGCACCATCTAAAGATGATGCCTTTCTCTTCACAGTGGTGGCCTCTGCTTTATTCTGCTTGTGTTGGAGATATTGAGCTTTCTGTTTCCAGATCTGTAGTTACCATGGTAAGAAAAGAAAGGTTCATAACATTAGGTAATTATGTTACCTGATGCCAGGACCTGGAGGCAGAATGATGTTACATAGCTAGGAGGTGAAGCAATTCCATGAGAAGAAAATGAATGCTTTTATGTTTGCAAGGGCAAGATTTCCATACTTTCCACCTTTACATGCTTTAGGGATATAGGTAACATATTTCAAGGCACTGTGGCAACGCTGCCACCTCATTTTGATCTAAGCACCTAGTTCACAGAAATCATTTTACAAAAACATCTCACACAAACACTCACCAGTTTATCCTTCTCAGGTAGCTGCTTCCACACTTCTGCCAGTTTTTTACTTAGCTCTCCAAAATCTGACAGAAAGACAGAAAGAAAGAAAGACAGAAAGAAAGAAAGAGAGAGAGAGAGAAAGAGAGAAAGAGAGAAAGAGAGAGAGAAAGAAAGAGAGAAAGAGAGAAAGAGAAAGAGAGAAAGAAAGAGAGAAAGAGAGANAAAGAAAGATGTTTAAATCAAATTTGATCATAAAATCCTGGAGAGAACATAGGAAATTTACTGGCCCATCCATACACATTTAGAAAGCAAGCCATTCTACAACTAGAACTCTCCACACTGTCCTGAAAATGTGCATTCCTGTTACTCTTTAAAATTAAAGAAAAAAAAAAAAGCTGATAGCAGGAAGATGAAGTCACAGTGTATTTATAGGAAAGTAACACAATGAAGGTAATTCTTTCAGTAAAGAAAGAGCTAGCAAGTAACTTATCTAGATTCACAACTTGGTTAAAATAAAATTATAATACAATAATGAAATCCACTCCTGTCCCCTTTGCCATCTCTTATTCTAAATAACATTGTCAGATTCTTTGCATTGTGTCAAAATTAAGAAGTTGGTCTGAAACAGAGACAATATGTTCTGCTAATTAATCTGACTGGTGTAAAATCAAGAGAAGAGAAGGCTGGATTATTCCCTTACCTATTCCAGGGTGCTCAGACACAATAGTTGTACGATATTCCTTACAGAACACTTGATAAGCAGACATGTTTTTCTTCTTTGGCTAGTCAGAAGAAGAAAGGAAACAAAGATTTTAAATTATGATGAGACCTTTTCCAATTTAATAAGAATTTGTCATTTATTGAAGACTTAAAGAAAGATATGGTATTTAGATCAGGAACCTTAAAAAACAGTCCTTTGCATCTTCTGGCTGAATTTAGTCTTTATGAAAGCACAGGAATCAGCCAGAACCAGTCTTAGTACAAGGCTTATCCTGCAAAACTCAACAAGCTGCTATTCTAAATTCAGGATCAACATACAACTTTGTTAATGTATCTCAGTTTTAAAACCTATAATAAAACCCAGTATCTGTTATACTAGTCACAGTACTTACTATAGATCTGTCAAAACAATTTAGTCCTCATGATATTTTGTTCCATTCCTTGCATCCTTACAAAGTACTTCCAGTTGGCAGGAAAAGAGACTGTGTAGTACATTGACAGCAAAGGTATTGCAATTGCTGAGCTACAATCAAGGAAAAATTCCCAAACAGAATAGGCTAATGGCTGAACAGATTTGGGCTCTGTCTGTCCATTTCCTCATACAAAGCATTATTTCTCTATCTGAACATGCACAAGCTGTTTTCCCCCATTTACTACAGTTATCTCATTAGTAAACTCATTCATATGCTAGCTACCATTTCTGCTACTCATATCTTTATGCAGTAACCATGGAAAACTGAATATATAAGTACAGGACAAAACTGGGAACATGGTAGTCTATTAGAATTAGAATTTCATTTAAATACAGGAGTAAATGGGTAAATATCTTCAATTTTCAGATAACAGCTTGATTCCTTTTTACAGGAACTTCGATCACTAGTCCAAAACTCTGCCTGGGAATAGCTAGAGCCAGTCACATTAGAAAAAGATGCAATTGTGCTTGGTACATGACCTACACCAAGCAAAATTAAGTGTAACTTTCCCAGAGAACCTCTACTGGCTAAAGACTGTCTGTGCCAAAAAGCCAGAAGAACATATATTCCTTTTGCTACAAATAGAAATCACAGTGGCTGACACATTTTTCCAAACATGCTTCAGTTAAACCATTGATAATTGGTATCAGTTATCCTTTGTTTCAATTCAATATGCCTTTGCAATGGAGTGCCTAATTCACCATTACCCACCACCCAATTTCTATTTTCCCTCCAATTTTTCCTTACTTTGTCTCTTTCTCTTTCCTTTTCTCTTTCCTTCTCTTTTTCTCTTTCTTTATCCTTTTCTCTTTCCTTTTCCTTTTCTCTTTCCTTTTCTCTTTCCTTCTCCTTCTCTCTTTCCTTCTCCTTCTCTCTTTCCTTCTCCTTCTCTCTTTCCTTCTCCTTCTCTCTTTCCTTTTCCCATTTCTCAGCCTTGTCCTTCTCCTTGTCTTCCTTTTTCCTCCTCTTCTCACCTTGACCATCTGAGTGAAAAACAGCAGGAGGAGGTGGAGGGACAACATAAGGGATACTAGGAGGTGGTGGTGACACTCTTGCTTCTGCTACCACCACAGGAGAATGCCCAGAACTCTTTTTAGACTTGGAGTGTTTCTTCTCTCTGTGTTTCTCCTTGTCCTTTTTTTTCTTACTTTTTTTTGACTTCTTCTTCCTCTTGATTTCCCGGTAGGAGTCATCTATCACCAGCTCTCCAGCCTCCAATTCTCCACCAGAAGAAGAACCAGATTCTGGTGGCAACTCCATACCTGAAACCTCATACTCACTTCCATGGCCCTCTGAATGAAGGGAGGTGTCAGCACCAAAATGCTCAGAAGGTGGATGTGAGTCCGGAGGTGATTTGTGCTTTTTCCGGGATGACTTCAGGAAGCTCTGCCGACTGTGCCCCAGCAGGAATGAACCTTGCTCATCTCGAGCTGATTTCTTTGAAGATTTCTTTGCAGCTGCTGGTGCTGAAGAGTAGGATGAAGGATCATCATCTGCTGCACTACTTTTCTCTTTTGGTGAAAGGATGAGCTTCATCTTCAAGCCGTCAGGTTCACGAAGAGTAAGTGTCTCCGTGTTCACATAAAGAGGTTTCATTTTCTTAGATTTGTGGGAGCTGCCATCATCCACTGAGTGCTCTCCACTGCTCCCACTCAACTTCTTCTTTGGATGCTCCTTTCTGCTTTCAGAATGGCCAGAGGAAGAATGAGATGATTTTTCTGAGGTCCTCTTTGAAGACTTGGAGCTTGTGGCCATAGGTGAGTTGATGGCCTTGAATAAATCCATGGTTGTATCAGCTGAGGATGGGCTAGAAGCTGCTTTTTTCTTCTTCTTTGATGGTAGATCCAAAGGCAAGACACCTGAAAAAGATCAAGAGAAATGTACATTGAGATGATTCCCTTAAAGATGGCGAAGAAGGTGAGAATTCTGTGAGCCTTAAAATTACACGTGACAAATTTACATCCTGTCTTAAACAGAACCACAGCCAGCTCAGCACAGCCTTACTGATACAATTCAGAGGCTGTGACATCTGAGCTGGGCAAATAATTTAAGGAAGGGAGACACAGTAGGAAAGTTCTTGAAGTTTTGTGAAATGCCATTTGTGAGTTATGAAATAAAATCTTTTGATGAAAATACATATAACTGAAATTACATCTCAAGTGCACGGTTTTCATGACATTTTTAGCTAAGGTGAGACCAAATAGTTGAAAAGATGAGCTTTTTCATTCTATAGACAGATTTTGATGAAAGATGAAATTTCAGCTTGGCTTTCTCCTTCTATTGGGCCAATAATAAATCCTAAATGTGTTAAGCTTCTATGACCTGAATTGTCATTTTCCGGCCAACTAATTAATTGTGCGAATAACTAAACAGAAAAACACTTATTTTTCCACCTCAGCATTCTATTTTTATAAATTCAGAGAAAGTTATACTACCTGTAAGTACAATTAGTTTGCAATGCAATAGGAAAACAAGAAAAGCAAATGTCAAATGTGAAGGCATGAGTTAGAAAACTACAACTTGTCAGTGAAAAGGGGATGGAAGATATCTACCCCCTACAATGGCAATTTTTTAAGATAGACTCTGAAAATATAATTCCCTGATCTTCAGCTATCTGGTGCTGATCAGTGTCAGGTTTCTGATTACTTGTTCTAAGGCAGGTTGATGTACTCTCCTCCTGTAAAATGCTAACCACAAAGCTTGATGACACTGGTTAAAAGCATCCTTTCCTTAAAGTCATGACCTGCTAGCCCCTTCCCCTGCCTGATTACTACCTTACCTCTGTAGCAGAACTCATCGGAGGAGTGTTTTCTCTTCTTTTTGTGAGCTTCTGTCCCTGGAAAAAACTCACTGTCCTGAATAAGAAAAAAAGAGTTGCTGACAAAAGGAGGGAAATAATATGAGAGTCACATGGACTATTAATGTAGATAAAAATTTGTAGGAGGTATCAAAAGTTATCTGTACTACTGTAACATCAAGGAACTGTAGGTATGAACCAGGATTATCATTCTAGGTGCTAAAAGGAAACCTACTCTACCCCCAAGAGCACGCAGTGTAGGTTTAAAGTAAGACAAAACACGTTACAAATAGGTGGGAGGATACAAAAAATATCATTAGCCAGGACTGACTTCAGCACAACAGTCACCTAATTGACATCAAACTTTCTGTAGGCACGGCAGCACAACAGGGCTCCAAGGAAACTGAAAGACAGATCTCTGTAGGAAGACCCCCAAGTGAGAGGAGCAACATTAAAGAAAAAGCACATTTGCAAAGTGTTAAGATATGGGCAATGAAAGCCATCACTTGGAGACAGCTGATAAGTTGGTAAAAGACATATCTACCCTTTAATAAAGCTAATAAATAACTTCAGATACATAGACTGTCAAGCCTTGAAAACCAAGGAGAGCAGTTCATGTTTACTATGCTGAAAAAGAAGTAACAGGAGGTACAACGAGATGACAACTAGAATGATGGCACAAAAATATGTTCTTAATATGCCATGCCACCTAATTATTATCTGTATCTTGATCAATTTAGAGCTCTGAAACTGAAGCTCCTCTAAAGAATTCCAACTGCATAGTAGAAGATTTTAATTTTATACAAGAACTTGCTTTTGAATGAAAAAAACCCAAATCACTAGATAGCCACCTCTGAGCTAACAGCAGAAATTGTAGCTCAAAGAGGAAAGCTTTGAAGAAACTTAAGTTGCCACTATGTGATTTTAAGAGTTAAGGGCCTAAAGAGGTAAATAGGACAAGTTCATTCTTCTCAAGAGCTGTCGTTTCAGGCTGTCTGCAGAATCAGGAAGACAACAGTCCATCAGTTAATATACTATACATCCTCTGCTGGCTGCTATTTATACAACCATAAATGCTATTTCTTAAAAATGTGTGTAAGAAGTTATTCATTGCATTTTCTGACTTGGTTCTATATCAACACTAGGACAATATACCTACTACCTCATTTTCTGAGGCCAGAAAAATCGGAATCAGGGATTGATCCCCTCCTTTTCCCCAGGAAAGTTACTGAACAATACAGGACATGATTAGCTGTTCCTGCTGTCTTCTACATGCATTTCTAAATAAAAAAATAATTTAAAAAAAGGACAAGAAACTCATTCCATCCTGTTCCATACCATCACTACATCTATGCATATCTTTACACCTTGAACCTTTTCTCTGAGGGTTTCTACCTGAGTTGCAATCTCGTCTTCCTCTTGCAAAAGATCCTTGTATGAGCGCTTTTTCTCTCTTTGTATCCTGCCAGGTGCCAGCCCGTCATCAACACTTCGGTGACTATCTAAGAACGCTGTGATTTATGTGAAATGGGAAAAAAGGCAGAAATTAAATACCAAAAGGAATGACAGACAAGTGGACCATTCATAAAATAAGCTAACAGAGGACATTGGCTCAGAGTGATGCACAAAACCCAACAAGCACAGAGGCCTGAAAGGTAACAAACAGTCTGTACTGCCTGACCAGAGGGATGGGGCTCAGTGCTCTAAAACAATCATTTAGACTTAGATCTCTAATCATTAGAATTAATCTCTAATGCCTGTATGTTCCTTCCTAAAGTGGATCTAGAAATGTTACCATGACTAAATGTAACATTATACCTCATACCCTGTCCCATACCCTGACTTGGCAGGGAAAAGCTGCAGTGGCAGAGTTCCCAATCAAGGTGTCTGCATTAGGAAATAACACCCATTTCTCTCAAGTTCTAATCCCAGTACTTTACACTTGGAAGTCAAGGGCTTGGGATCCTCCAGTAACTTGGCCAGGTTAAATTTAAAGACTCCACAGCACCCTAGCTTCTTTCCCACTGTGACTGCATGGCCTGGTAAGGGCTGCAAAGACCATCCTTTTAAAATTTTTATTTATTTATTTTTGCAAATCCCTCTGAGAGTATGATGCAGTCATACCTTCTTTCTTCTTGGTGCCATCATAAGCCATGGTGGTCCTGCAGGAGCCTGTGAATGAGTTGCCACGTCTGGGCTCCTTCCCCCATTCCCATCTATAGGAAAAGGTCTGAGAAACAGAGAATGAATATAACCTTCCTATAAAGAAGAATCACTATGTAAATGGGGAAGCTTTCTCTGAACCAAATAAGGATTCTTTGGAAGAAAGTGGTACAGGAAATGAGTGGACACTCTTCAGGCATATGGTGAGTGGGTTTTTTAATCAAAATGGAAATTGTATTATTTTAAAGATAGAAAATACCATCTCTTTCTTATAAAATAGCTGAATCATTGAACTAATCTATTTACAAAAATAGAAAGAGGGTGAGAAGACAACTGAGTTTGATTTTCATGACACACAACACTGCACTCCAACTGCGTCAATTTTTTGTCAGGAGCCACTGTAGCAAAGAGTGGGATGTTTAAAGAAATTTCAAATCCTTGAATCCCAGATGAAGTGAAGGAAAAGAAGGGACCAGGCAGAAGGAATTAAATTACAAAAGAATTATTTTTTTTTTTTACTAGAGGATCACACATTTTGTATTAGAGGTGTGTATTCTTCTGATGTGTTTCCCACTGCAGCCATCCTGAATGCCAGCCTGGCAGAGGGGATAGAAGAGAGCACTCCTTTTAGCTAGACCTGCAGCAACCCAACCTCTGCCCCCCAGGTTTGAGGCCTCCTCTGTATCACTGCGCCAGCTATGGGCATACAGCAGGACAGTGCTGCTATGGAATAGCCACACTCAGGTTCCCTCAGAGCAAACTGCTTTTGTTCCTCAGCTAGTGACCAGCTCAGCAAGAAAAGATCGACATTCTGCTCCTATGGGATTAATTCAATTGCTCCCAGCTGCCTTCGTGTGTTTGTGTGTATGTGCACAAGTGTAAACACCCAAGTAAACACAAAGACCAAGCAGTCAGCTCATCCCAGCTGTCATGGTAATCTCGACACACTGAAGGTACATGAGAATACTTTGGGAGCAGGGAACCTGTGCTTGTACATCCCCCATGCAACTCAATTTTGTAAACAACTGGCTGCTGCTGAATAATGTACAAGTTAGTCACCCTACAGTGGTTACTTAATTGATACAACAAAGTCACAATCAGACTTGTGGGTACACAGGAGATGTTTCTCTTTAAATTCATAGGAATACATGTTATTTCTTCAGGTTTTGGGAAAACACCCATTGCAGAATGTCGACTCAAGTGATCAGACCATTACATACTGCTGGTAGCAAACACAAGGATTCTACCTACACACAAGAGCACTGCATATGTATATGCAGAGCGCACTGCACTCGGCAATAAAAAGAGCATCTTGCTACTTGTGGGCTCGTGATCTTAAACCAGACATTGTCAACATTTTGTGCTGTTTGTTTGTCATACAGACTTCAGTGGGAAGACACACAACACCAGAGTATTGTACTTAAAACGGTAAGGGTCTTATCCAGATAATGCTCAGTAAAACAAAGCTGAAGACAGTCATTCATGAATGGATGACCTGGAGAGGCTAAAATTTCTTTGTACCTACATGCATACCTTTTAGTCTCTTTTTGAATCTTATCTGCTTGGCAGGTAGGTTGGCAAAGGTTGGTAGATACTGCCCAAAGGCGCTCACAGCCCAGCCCTCCAATCCGGCAAATATAAAACATACCCTTAACTACGCTCATCTTGTAAAGCTCAATTAGGTTCCCCTGCTTCAAATTCCCAGGTTTCAGCAGCGATGCCACAGGCTCAGCGGGGAAGATCTCCCTTCAGGTCTCCCGTTCCTTAGCGCACACACCTGCGGGTTCAACGCCCAGCCTTGCTCTTCTGCAGCCCCGGGGCTCCACACGGAGCCCCGTTCCTCGGTCCCACTGGCCGCGGAGGTGGCTCCCTCACCCTCGCATGTCCCGCCAGCGCTCGCAGCCAGGGCCGTGAGAGCAGACGGGACCGCCGGGAATTCCGCGCGCGGCCGAGAGCGCGAAGCCCGGAACCGGCCTCTCCGCCGGCACGGACCGGCGGCCAGCCCGTCCTGCGCATGCGCCCCGACAACCCCCGGAGCCTGGGCCCCGTCGCCGCCTCCGTTCAAAGCGGGCTCGTCCGCCCCGCTCCCGCCCGCGCGTCCCCTCACCCGAGCGGGCTCCAGCCTCACGCCAGCCCGCGACTCCACCCCTACAGCAGGCCCGGGCGTGCCC
>VWYN01013433.1:0-35383 GCA_013400075.1 Hippolais icterina
CCTAATTTTTTTTCCTACATGCCGTAGCAACCTCCTTAAATACTTCGTGACACTCCTTCCAAAGATGATATCATGGGAAATACTAAAGGTGAGAAGGCTTTCAGAAAGCTGTGAAAGCAGGCACCAGAAAAAGAAAGAGAAGAAGAATTAAGAATTAGCTGCAACTGCAAAGCTTGAAAGTAGGAAAAAGTTACAATAATACAGCAAGCAAGGACATGCTACAGTACTCTGACTCTTAGGTTTGGCTTGTATGGATCTTAGGGCTGCAGAAAAATATGCTTAGCAAGATAGTAGAAGGTTTTAACCTTAATAATGTAATACTGTTTATTGTTAATAGAAAGCATACAAGCAAACATTATTTGAAGCAGGTGTACTTGTGCTTTCAGTGATTGGCTAGAACAATTGTCTGTAAATTTTAGCAATATGGTATTGGCTAGAAAGTTTCTTAAACGCCCTGTAACAAAGAAATCTTTGCCTGCTGCTGGCAGATGTTAGCTGTTGTCATTTTTCAATTGTCTAAAACCCTGTTATGAGACTGATGCCGCAATAAAAGCTCAAGGAAATGTCTCCAAGTTACCCTGTCCCATTCGCGCCCAAACTGCCCACACCTGATACATCCTCTTTTTATCCCTAAATTCCTTCAAAACCTGTTTGCCTATCCAAGCTGGATGTTTGCCTTGTCAACTCATCTCTTGACACACAGGGTCTGCCTGTTCCTGTGCCCTTAAGATCTCTGTTTCGAAGCATGCCCACCTTTCCTGGACTCCTTTGTTTTTAAGGGCTGCTTTCCAAGGAACTCTCTGAATAAGTCTCCTAAATAGGCCAAAGTCTAACCTCTGGAAGTCCAATGTAAAAGTCTTTTTGATGTTCCTCTTGATTTCACCAAATATCGAAAACTCTGCAATTTCATGATCACTGTGCCCCGAGCGGCCTTCAACCACCACATCTCCCACCAGCCCATCTCTATTTGCAAACAACAGGTCTAACATAGTCCCTCCCCTGGTGGGCTCACTCACCAACTGCATTAAAAAGTTGTCCTTCAAACACTTTAAGAACTTCCTGGACTGCCTCTTTTCTGCTGCATTAAGTTCCCAGCAGATGTCTGGTAGGTTAAAGTCACCTACAAGGACAAGGGCTGGTGATCCTGAAACATTATCCAGCTGCTTATAGAATAAGCTGTCCACCTGTTCTTCCTGGTTGGGTGGATGGTAACAGACTTCCAGTAGGATGTCAGCCTGGTTGGCCTTCCCCTTAATTCTTCCCCATAGGCATTCAACCTCATTGTCATTAGTTTCAATACGCATGGCACCAAAACCTTCCTAATATAAAGGGCCACTCCTCCACCCCTTCTCCCTTTCCTGTCTCTTCTGAAGAGCCTGTAGCCATCCAGTGCAGTGCTCCAGCTATGTAAGTCATCTCACCATGTTTCCATGATGGTGACTACATCATAGCTCTGCTGTTGCATCATGGCTTCCAGCTCTTCTTGTTTGATACCCATGCTGTGTACATTAGTGTACATTCAGTTCAACTGGGCTGCTGATTTCACCACTAATTCAGGTTTACCATCCTTGGGCCTGCTTCCACACAGCCCAGTTGCATTCCCTTCCCCCTTCAAACCTAGTTTAAAGCCCTCTCAATGAGTTCTGACAGTTCACAAGCTAAAATCCTTCTGCCTCTAACTGAGAGATGGAGCCCTGTAGTGGTGTGTTTTATATCGTTTTATTTATTGTTAATATTAATAAGTTCTGTAATGGTTTCTCCCAAGTTCTCCCCTGTATTTCTCCCCATTTGGTTTTCCCCTGCCTTTGTTCTGTACAGCCTNCACTAATTCAGGTTTACCATCCTTGGGCCTGCTTCCACACAGCCCAGTTGCATTCCCTTCCCCCTTCAAACCTAGTTTAAAGCCCTCTCAATGAGTTCTGACAGTTCACAAGCTAAAATCCTTCTGCCTCTAACTGAGAGATGGAGCCCTGTAGTGGTGTGTTTTATATCGTTTTATTTATTGTTAATATTAATAAGTTCTGTAATGGTTTCTCCCAAGTTCTCCCCTGTATTTCCCCCCATTTGGTTTTCCCCTGCCTTTGTTCTGTACAGCCTGTCACTCTCTGGGAAGCCTCTCCTCTCCTTCCAGAGTGTTCGGAGAGACTCGGTCCCAGACTGGAGCAGGCTGGAGAACCCCCCACCCCTCATTTCCCATTTGTTATCTGTGTGCTATCCCCATTCCCCTGATTTGCTTTCCCTCTTGTGTCCACCCCCTTCTCCCAACCCCTTATAAGCTGTGACCACACCTCCAGCAGGCAGTGAAGCCCGTGGCACGCTTGCCAGAGCAGGCGTCAATAAACCATCTTCCCACGAAGCCTCTTCATTCCTTTTACCTCCATCGTAGCCTCACCGACACCTCTTGTGCAGCTTCGACCCACCGGGGGGTGGTGGCCGGCCTGCCTGCTGCTGCCTAACCAAGTCTGGAAGTATCCCTGCCCAGGGCTAGCCGGGAACAGCTGGAAGCCACTTTCCAGCCGGGACCCAGGGACACTTTCAGAGCCCATCCAGTTCCAGCTGACCAGGTGCTGCAAAAGTTGCCCCATGATCAAAGAATCCAAAATTCTGCTGATGACACCAACCCTTGACTCACTTGTTGATAATGTGGGCTCTCCCATTCCTTTCATCATTTTTCTCTGCCACGAAGGGGACCGAGAAAAACACTGCTTGTGCTCCTGCCCTATCGACCACTTGACCCAATACCCTAAAGTTTCTTTTAATTGCCCTGACGTTCCTTTTTTCAATCTAATCACTTCCAGCCTAGAGTATCAGCAGTGGATAATAATCAGAGGGCTGAATCAGCCCAGGGAATGTCTCAGTATCTCATTTGTTTATTACACAATTTTAAAATCTAAGAGAATCCTGCATCAATCTTTAATAATAAATTATCTACAAAATAAGTTAATTACAAACTTATAGGTTATAATTTCCTCTTATTGACTGTTATTTTTGGATTATTTCCTGGTAGTATAATTTTTTCAATAACTTTGTTTCACAATGTATCAGCTTAAACAAAATTTTTAACAGTTCTTGAGATGAAAATTCTGGTCAAAATCAGAGATAATCATATTATTCATGTAGCAAGTGTTCTATCAGCTTAGGCATCACATCCTGAAAATTACAAAAATATGTTAAAATTGTACAGTTTATAACTCAAAACCAAATCACATCCCTAGTTCCTTCATACCACATTCAAGCAACATAGTCACAACTTCTCGTTATTTTTTGATGTTTGCATCCCCCTGACATTTTTATTTTCTTTTTGCCTCTTAAAATGAAAGAAAATAGGACAGACAAAGTAAAAATTCTTAGGTTTTTCTCTGTAATTAGCAAAGAATGAGAAGATATCCTTTATACAGAGCACTTAAATTAGATGCCTGCTCCAAGTAGCTCTTTGGAAGAATCAATCTTTCTGCATTGCCTATATGAGAATCAATGTAGACTAGCCTTCTAATTTAGGTACACATATTTGGCATTTATCTGCCCTACTTACAAGTCTTAATTAGTCACTCTGGTCTCACTTTGTAATAACCTCCAAGGACAATTCACTGTATAAGAAAGGGCAGATGAATTGATCTCTCAGAGAGATACCAGTATCTTCTTTGCAAGCTACAGAATGAGTTTTGGGCTATCAAACCATTACAACCTCAATTCTGTTGCTCATGTAAAGGTATTTATCCCACTGAGGAGCTCTAGGGCATCTGGGGCATCTACTTAGAGTTAATAAAGAATGTAGAGGGAGCCCATTCTCTTCCAGACAACCAAACATGACTGCCATCATAATAATCTCCTAAATATGTAATGGCACTAAAAAAAACTATCTCATGGTCTAGAAGGCTTTTAAAGATCCCTTCCAACTGAAAGTGTTCTATGACTTTGTGATTCTAAGTCAAGAGTCTTATCATTACAATTGAGTGCTATTCCAGATTTAGACAATTTAATTAAACTTTTCACGTCAGTACGTGTTTTCTACTCAGAAAGTGCTGCTTCTTTTGAAATGTCAGTAAGAAAGTAAGAAGTATTCAAGGCTGATCATAAGATTCCTTGCATGAAGAATGGAAAGTATAGAAGAGTTGATAGCAATTTTCTGCCCCTTCTGATGTGAGGAACCCCAGATGTTTCAGCACTGGATGAGCCCATCTTCACTAAACACACAGCGTGTTACATAGAATTCCTGTCTGTGGTGAGGTTCACTAGCACAAAATCCTGTTTCTCAGTACAAATTCATGAATCACTGGTAGCATTAAACCTGAAGAATGTCTTAGGCAACATATTCTAACATCCTAATCTCATTAAAGAAATTACAGCTCCTGAAGAGTTGTACACAGTATTTCCAACGGACAAGAAAATGCAGTATCTGTATACATTTACAGTTAAATGCACATTGGAAACAAGGATGTTGAGAATGTATTGTTTATGCATACTTTGATTAATTATACTCTTATTTAGATATACCTTAATTAAACAGCAGTGAAATAGAAACTGATATCTTTTCATCTTCCTGAATGATCATGGGGTATCTACATGGGAATTATGTGTACAGATTTCCAGTATAGGCAGTAGACTTCAACAACTTAATTTACTTGTGTAAGGAAATATGGCAAGGGCCATTTGAGTCCTAGACTATCTTCAATGGCCTCCAGCTCTATTTTCATGGAGGCATGGATCTCCCATCTGTTTTCTCAGATAATTTAAAACAACTTTAAATAACACTGGAGGCAATTTTTAGGCAGCACTTACAGCCTTACAGTCTGTGCAGCACAAAAACTGAATTCATCACAACCAGACACTGTGGTTTAGATTTGTTTGTCTATACATCAGTGCAGCCATTGTTTTTGCCCTAAGGTGTCTGAAAGATACTCACTTGATTGATGCAGGTCCTACAAGATACCTGGAGTGATGTTCTGGAGCAACTGGAAATTTGTAAAGATAACTAAGATTAAGGATCCTCCCCTTTTAGGCAATTTAATCAAACATTGTATGTCTACTTTAGAATCATCAGAATTATTCTTTAGACTCTACTAATGGGTGTTCATTCATTTTATTGGGAGCTTACATACTTAAATCACATTAGATATGTAAAAAAATCCAGACCTGTATGGAGAATTTTCTGTTTCTTAAATGGGAACAAAATTCTTTACATCACTTTAAAGCTGAGTGTGTCTGGTCTGTCTGAGATGGAGTTAAACTTCTTCACACAGCTCTTATACCGCTGTGCTTTGCATTGGTAGCTGGAAAGGTTTTGGTAATACACCAGTGCTTTGGCTACTGCTGTGCAGCACTGGCACATCATCATCATTGTCTCTACAACATTCATCATTGTCCCGCAATGGAAGTCAAGATCTTGGGAGAGGACAGAACTGCCACAGCTGACTCAAACTGACCAAAGGGATATTCTGTACCTTAATGTGTCTGCTCAACAATCAAAGAAAAGAATTAGGAAGAAAGTGGGGAGGAGGCTTTTTCCATGTCACTTTCTTCTCTCCCTGTCCTGCTGAGGACAGTAGCGGTAGAACAACTTTGTGCATACCTAACATCCAGCCAAAGTCATCTCACCAAATGAGTCCCATCCAAAGTCAGGTATGTGTGTTAGGAAATGCAAGTATCTTCCACTGATTTTAGATCTCTCATATTCATCATTTTATATAGAAAATTCTGTATTCATAACACTAGGAACCAGAATCTAAATTCCAAACTACTGATTTCCAAAGCTGTTAATTTAATACTTCAAGGTTTGAGGATGGGGACGGACATTTTAAGTTTTCATTACTAATGGTAGAGAAAGAAAAAAAACAAAACAAACCCAACAACTTTAAATACTCATTAATTGTCTTTCATCTATTTCTTATCATTAATACTTATTAATGATATTAAAGATACAGGATTGTCAGTTATTTTTATAATTTCCTGCCTGCACATCCAAGACATTTGGCAAAATCTCTTCCAGCCCATAGTTTTCTCTCTGATTTCCAATGTAGGTTATGTTCTCTGTGATAGACTTCAGAAAAGAACACCCATCAACAAGTAAAAGTTCTGTGTAAAATCTACCATCTTAGCATCAAGTTGTCATTGGAATTAGATTTACGTAAAGGATTTGTGCCACACATGACCATTCACTGAAATTTCTTCCTTTTAGTTGTCTCTGTCTGCAGTGTGAATGGTATACTACGGCAGAATGGTAGAGTGGAAAGCTGGATGTTATACCTTCATGCATTTTCTCCCCAGCAAGACTTATTAGAACTTGATGTCATGTTTTAATACAACGTTTATATACTAAGTTAATTTCAAATCACAGCAGATTAGTTGAGACTTTAGACTTTATTCAAAGTATCAGTCTACTTGTTTGATTTCTTTTTCCCCAAAGCAAGTCTCAGACAAGTCGACTGGCAGGGCAGAAAAATATTCTTATTGTCAGTATCTGGATTTTCTTCAGCATCAGAAACAAAAATTAAAATAACAAAAGAGTTGGCTTTTTCAGTGAAGCCCAAGATGGAAACCTTGACATCCCATAGGCTGAAACATTGTGGCCAGGAATATCAGTCAGAAAACTACAGAGAAAGAAGGCAAAAGACAGCTTTAACTTTGTATGAATACATATCTTATGTGGAAAAATAAGATTGCTTTTCCATCCTATATTTTGATTTTACTGATTCTTTAATTTTTTTTCTAAGACATAACATAGCAATATAAAATTCTAAAACGCTCCTAAAATCAAAGACTTGTACCTAGTCTCCTTTTTTTACAGTATAAATGAACATCTAAGTCACTATAACAAAACATTATGCCCATTCTGACACACTCTCTTTATAGAAGAGCAAGACAATTTTCTCCTTCAGTATACTGGAAATTTAAAATAATGTCAACAAGAATTTTTTTACTAAAATTATGTTACAGACATTCACTTGATATTTATTATATTTTATGTGAGGGGAGAATTATCACAATTCACTCTTGAAATGTGATTTTATTTATATGTTGGGCACTGAGATAATTTCCCAAATTTTGGAACATTTATTTCTGAATTAAGTTAAATGCCATTTAATTTCCTATAAAAATTTATAGCCAAAGCCAGCTCTTAGAAACCACCTACACTTTTACTGTTATTTACATCTGTTAATACAATATTTTAGTAGTGCTTTCTAATTTGCATCTTAACAAATGAACTCGGGTTAAACAGTATCATATTTAAAATCATATGTTTTGACAGGAATTTATTGAAGAAGAAAATCATACTAGATGTAAATAAAAAACAGGCTTTAGGACAAAAAACAAAAAATGCAGTTATTCAGAGCTGTCTATTTATCCCCGAAACCACCTCAAAGATCATACAGAACAAAATTTTATGTCTATAGACAGGCACACACACATATTGTCTGTACATATGTTACAGCCCATCAAATTTTAGCACTGCTTCTTTGCTAGTAAACATCTGTTCCAGACATTATGGACCTATGTAAGACAAACTGTTTATGTGCTGAGATTGTCAAGTATTCAGCTGGTCATTATCTTTCAGCCTTACAAAACATCACCAGTAATTTACCTCTAGCAAAAAACATGATTAACATTATGTTTTATTCTCTTAAGACAGTTGAAGCTGTCTTTTCAGTGTGAATTTACTTTTTTTTTTAACTTAAATTTGTAACTCTCAGTCTAGCAGTATTTTCTTTTGTTAAGCCAGTTTAAATAGGTCTCTCTTCTCCTTTCTGAAAAGCTAAGCATACTGGCTGTGGTAGAGGTATTGATATTTGGCACCTAGGGCCAAATTTTTACATTGGTAAAAAGCAGATCCACTTGATTATTCATGTATGTCAAATACTCCTTTCCCATTTTTGGCTATTCAGAACCAACAGCGGTAAGAGAATTATTCTAAACTGATTTCACCTTTCCAACATACATGGCAGTGTAACATCTTTCATTCCACTCATCTGATGGGATACCTTATGGAACTGTACAAATGAAGAACCAGGAAGAACTTATGCTAATGTCTGTTCATTTTATTGCAGACCTTAAAAAAGAAACAGTTTGCTGACCAGTTACCTTATATATGAATGTTACTCTCGGTCAGGCTGTGCATGAAGTGTCATTGTAAATGACAGAGGAATGGGTTCGCTATCAAAATAGTTTTGAAAGGAAAAAATGAGAAATGAGACAAAATTGTCTGCCCTCTTGTAAAAATTACTTGCTTGCATTTTCAGTGCTGATTTTTTCCATGAAATGTATACTATACATATATTTTATTTCTTTTTGTTTTCATACTCAATCCCTGTTAAACGTCAAGATAAGTATAATCATTTTAGAATGGTTTTCTATTTTTACAAGTACTGAAAACTAAGATTCTATTAAAGTACACATATTTTTGATGATATCAGAGATAAAGAAAAAATCAAATCAGTCGGAGTTAAAAAATGAGACTTCAGTGACAAATATCAGTAAAAAAATCTAATTCAACAGTGAGACTTCTAGTATCAAATGTGATGATATTGATGCTCAACATTTTGAAAATGAGATATGAGTATTCAATATATATCTTAGTGATGAGGGAAATAATGTTCAGCATTACAATGAAAACCGATATGGTAACAATATGTTCCAATAAGGAAAAATCTTCAGAATACTTATTTTAAGTCTTTTCTGGGAAGTTTTCATTCTGCCATTGGTACTAAAGAAATCAGTAAACAAAATATTTCATAAATATTTTGAGTAAAATTAAAGAGAAAGTTTTCATAAGAGCTCAATAAAGTAATCATTACAAAAAAAAATTCCAGTGAAGAAATAATTCAGTGTTTTGCTAGGTGATATCTGCTGTTGAGCCTATGGCAGATTTAAGCCATGGGAGAGCTTGACATATGTGACAGCATGCCATTTAGAAGTACTGCCTGCATGCTATCCCTGGGGAAGGCTTTGTTTGGCTCTAGTGGTGTAAAGAAATGCTGAGAAATGCAGGTTACAAATTGAGCAATCCCCAGCTGTGTTATATACATTTGTGTCTGAGCCCATTACAACTCTTCCATTTACATATGATAAAGCTGTGTCTATTGTCATTCTGCTGAAGTCATTAAATATTCTCGGCATTGTGCAGTGATATTGTTAATTGAGAAAAACACCATTAAATGCATTTTATTTTCATTTCAGTAGATCACAGTGACAATTACAGTGGAGGTAGAGTTCATGCCTCTGGCATATAATCACAATTTCTCCAACTTCCAAGCTTGCTGTCATTTGATATGCTTGATTCTGTATTGTCATGATATTCGACATTGCCCATAGGAACTAAAATTATAAGAACTCTCTAGATGTCCCCTCCTATCACCATGAATCTTGACAATAAGATGGCTGTAATTTGAAAATTCCATAAGATGTTTAAAGCATCACAAACAACATTCAGCTCTCAATCTGTTCTAAATACAGATACTCTAATACAGGGACAAGAACCGTCTAAAGTCCCTGGCTTTGTCAAGAGCTTTGGAATGGAGAAAAAAGTATTTAAAACTACTTATCTGAAAAAAATATAAGCACACATAATTCAGAGATGAGGAACTTCCCCTCCTAAAAACAGTAAAATGTAATAAAGAAGTTTAAAGATTTTTCCTTCCTCTTACATAGCAAAACCTAAGAATATAGCATATATTTCTCAGTTCCTATCCTTGTATCATAAGTCATTCTTATTAGTGATGTGGGACACTGTGCACAGTCTGTGGATTCAAAATGTCTGCTATACCCTGTCAGCAATACTACTATCTAGTAGCTTAGACATGTAAAGGAAGAACTCGCTAAAATCTCACCTTTTACTTTGAGTTATTTAGAGGCAGGATAGCTATCTGATATATCCAATGATGTGGGAAGTGAGGGTTCAGACTACCTCCAGTGTTTTGCCACCAGTAAGATAGTCACTGAAGGCACTGTGTGTTTGGAATGAAAACTAGATTAATTTCCATTCTAGTGTTAAGACTGCATTTAAGTTTATTTCATAGTATACTATAGCCTGAGTGTTAGGTCTGCATGCTGAGCAGCCATATCTGAACTGCTAAAAACAAACAAACAAACAAACAAACAAACAAAAAACCCACCAAAAAAAACCCCAAAAACCAGAGAAACAAAAAGGTCACAGTGAAATGAAAAGACAGAAGTAAGAATTAGAAAAAGAACAAAGTTACTGAAAATTGAAGCAGCTTGAGTCTTAGAAAACCTAGAAAAGCAGAACACTTGAAAGTTCATATATAATATGGTGTTTCGGGTTCCAAGAGTCAAGAAGCTGTTAAATGATTTTTTTTTAACAAAGGAAAGAGCTCATAGCTCCATCACATTTTTGCTTGGTTGAAATCTTTGCTGGTCTGGGCAGTAACCAGTGCAACACTAGTCATCTGAGGGGCAGTGGGACCAGAAATGAGTGTGCCTATGTGTCAGTGCTGTATTTACAACACTGTTTGTCTTCAAGTTTTTAGTTACATTTCACTGTGTTTACAAAGTACTTTTCAAAAAAAGACCCCAACAGGAGCTAGAGAAGCAAACAGATAGCATAGATCTGAATGGTGACCAGTCCAGAATTAGGGCAGGTAAGTAGTATCTATTTTCTTTCATTCTTAAAGTAAAAACATTAACAGCATGGAAATGTTTTTTGCGTAGATTAACTCAACATTTATATTTTAATGCAAAATCACAGCTGAGGAAACAGGCATTGTATGTTATATGCATTATATAGGTTATGCATTAATCACTTAATCTTGAAATCAGAATCAAACAAGCATTCTGATTTATTAAATATAAAGAATCTCTTCATTGTCACTAGG
Source organism: Hippolais icterina (assembly GCA_013400075.1). Lineage (NCBI taxonomy): Eukaryota > Metazoa > Chordata > Aves > Passeriformes > Sylviidae > Hippolais > Hippolais icterina. The sequence continues at coordinate 10,827 of VWYN01013433.1, forward strand.
ACTCATCAGTTATGGGGTACTTAATGATACTTCTGCTGCAGAATTTAAACTTTACAGATCTAGCTCAGTAAACATATTTTAGATAATAAATAGAAATTTTGTCACCTCAATTATATTTTCCTGACATTTTTAAAATCTAGAATATGGGCACTCTTCTTTAAAATTAATTTTGCATAAAAATGGATATCACTCTCGACCTATGTATATATAAAATAGAAGCCTAAGTCAAAATATCTTCATTTAATTAGAGAGAAAATTCCAAATGGCAAAATAAAACATTTATATTTTATTTTAATTTACAAAAATAAACACTGTAGAAGAAATTTTTAAATGAAATATTTGTTTCTACTTTTGCATAGACCTAATCTTGATTTTTTAAACAATTTTCATCTTATTGTTAGAGTACCCTAGACTGCTGAGTTTTTAAAAATAATCTCACAGTGAAATATATTTTTTTAAAAAACTAAAGATACATTCTCAAAAATTGTTTTTTTATTTTTTAGAAGTGTTTTTTTTTTGATTAGCAGTAATACTTCTTCCATGCTTATTGTACCAAATGTCAAAATATTGTGTATCAAATACTACCTAATATGTAACTATTAGTCAAAATATCCAACTACCATAAAATAAAATGGTTGTAGATTAAAATAAGCAAAGTTGAAGATAGTATTTGTAATAATCAAGTAAATTAAAACTGTCGATGCTGTGTAATATGAGAAAATATAATTGTTTAGAAAAGACTCCTTGACATTGTATTGCCTATATGTGTCAAGAATTTGGTGGTGTTGGGGTGGAGATGGGTCTGCAAGGGCAACATCTGAGGAGAGGCCAGGTGTGCCCTGTGCTGGGCTCAGCCTGTTCCAGCCAGCTCCAACAGATCCACTGTAGGACATGGCTGAGCCCCGCAGTTAGGGTGCTGGCACCTTTGTGGAAATGTATTCAAGAAAAAGCCTGGTAAACTGAGGAAAAGGAGTATAAGAAACAAGCCTGCAGACACTAAGATAGTAAAGAATGAGGGGAAGGAGGTGCTCCCCTGCAGGTCCTGGAAAACAACCTCAGAGGGGTTGGTGTTTTCATGCATCTTGTGGAGAGGACCACACCACTGCAGCCTGTGGAGGACTCCATGTAGGAATAGGTGGATATTCCCGAGGGAAGTGCAGTCAGTTGGGAAGAGGAGGGCAATATGTATGAATGTTTTAAGACGGTTCCATGCTACTGAGGCTGATGGGGAGTAGGAACTATTTTCAGTAGCTGAAAGGAAGTATTACCTGGTAATGAATTTTCCCTTCTGAGATACCTTTGTGTTGTGTTTCAGCAACTTAGCACAGGTGGCCAATTATGATGTATTTATATGGTTACTTGCGTATCAGTAAATCTATGACAGCAGACTATGGATCCTGAAAAATTAATACTTTAGACAGATAACCTACATAGTGCAACATAACAGTGTGTCTGCTCTGTGCAACATCTCTGTGCCTTGACAGTTGTGCCACATCACAGCCACACATCTTTTTCACTGGGTAATAATTTTGACATCTATGTTACAAAAGATGTTCAGCAAAAGGTAAAAAAAAAAAAAAAGAAGGCCAAGAATTTTCAGTCAGATAAAGCCACCAGAACAACAGGCAGGATTTCAACTGCTGCCTGTGGAACCAAGCAAGACTAAACAGTATGTAAGGCTGTAGTAAAATGTGACAGTCTGGGGTTGCACTGTGAGAAATGCAAGTTTCCAATGTTCAGCAAACTATAAATAATATCTATTGAGAAGGCAAAACCCTCATGCACAATCTTTTAATTTTTTTTTTTTCAAATTATTATTTTTCCCCCTCACTTGTCATAAAATGGCAGCCCTAAATACACTGTCTCTGCTCTGGTGGGTATGTGGGAAAAAAACTATGAATCATCTCAAAAAGGCCTACATAAGTGCTTGCTCCTGCTACTCCATCTCTTTCAATATTTTCTGCTACACTACTAAGAATTCTACATGGAAAAATTGTTGCTCTGAGAGCCTTAATTAATTAATAAAAACCAAAATTAAAAAAAAATAATAAAACCACCTGTCATAAAATAACCAACAAAAGGAACAGAAAAAAACTCAAACAACAGAAAGATATTCTCATATTCTAGTACTAAGGAAAAAAGGATGGTTCCATTAGATCACCACAGAGCACTCTACCATAAGGCGTATTCTTATTATTCATTATTTCACTGCATCTATAACTTTGCATAGTATTAAATTAAATATTGCCAGGAATAAATACATGGACTACGGGGCAATTGCTTTTCTTTCAGTTTTCTTGCAGTCCTTAAATGGAATTTTGTCCACATAAAACCCAGAAAAAGGTTTGGGCATCTTATTCCTGACACATTTTATCCTCAAACTGAAGGAATGAGGCAATTGTGAATACCTGAAATGATGATTTGTAATAGAAGCTGTTACATAAACACAAAGGTTAACACTGGTATACTGTACCAGTAATAAAGGCATGTCATGGGTTTAAGTAGCTGGCCTGATGCCAGCGCACCCATGAGAATATAGTTCTTTAAAATACTGCTGTGAGACCAGACTGGGAATAAAGCAGAGCAGGCTCCAACTTGGAAATGGGAAGAAAACACTATATAAGGAAAAGAAACAGGAAAAAACAGCATCAAAAGTGAAAAGAACCTCCCAAACTGCTCCTCCTCCCCCCTCCAAAACTCCTATCAAAACCTTCTGGGATGAAACCTGGAACTTCCAGCTTAGAACATTAAGGGAGAGGAGTCTTCCTTGTGCCCTATGAAACTCCCACAAGAAACACAGTCTCTTGTGGCCTGTACTCTTCACAAATGACCCACCCTCTACAGGGGAAATGTGCATTTGAGAAGTTCCCTTTCCCAATGGACGGTGCTCTCACCACCACCCAGGGACTAAGAAACTGCTTGTAGAGTTCTCTTTTAAGGATGCATCTGGGACACATGTCCCCTCCATTTCTCCCTCGGGGAAAAGGGTTTTGAGAACAGAAGCCTCTTCTGAGGGCACCACCACACTCTCTCAATCTTCTGTTCACTCACTCTGGCACTGGCATTTCCCCTACACAGTGCCTACTTTGTATCCCCCTGAACACAGTTTCTATAAGTTACAGGAGCATTAATGCAGTCTCTATGGCCACTATAAGGAAAGTCCGGCCAAAGACACTCCATCATGTCTTCTTATCTTCACCTGACATTACAAGTCCCAGGCTCCTTTTCTCCCATCACTTATGGAAGCCACAACTGATGAATCTTCTGATAAGGTAGTGCTGGTCTCACACTCTGGGGAGGGGGTAGTGGGGGCTCAGCACCGAAGACCAAAAGACATCCCAGGTGTTAGATCTTCCACCCCTCCAGCCTCAGTCAGCCGGGTGGGCTAGACCGTTCTCCTTCCCGCCCTGGTCTGGCGGAGGAGGGGCCCAGCCAAAGCCAGAGCTCACAGGCAGCTGTGCTGGCCCAGATCCAACAGCAGAGAGGCTCCGCGAGGGATGGCCGNCAGCAGAGAGGCTCGGACAGCAGTGCCAGCAAGCTGGCAAAAACTGCTGTCCAGGCTCACCCCAGGCACAGGCCGCATGGCGGGCCTTGGCCTTGGCCAGGGGAAGCCTTCCCTCCCCCTCCTGGCTGTGGAGGAGGAGAGAGGCCTGTGTGCTCTCTCTCTGGAGGCAGAAGACGAAAAGAGGACGCTCCACCCCCTACACAGACTGAAATGTGTGTTCACAGAGATGAAATGACCTTTCGTTGGTCCACAGGGTGCCAACCTGTGCTAACTTCCTTCTGAACCAACACTCCCACTTCCTAGGGCGGATAAAACCACGACAAGGCAATCTGAAGCCAAGGTATGGAACCTTGAGTGCCATTTCACTGGATTCATATGAGGCATTTTTAAGTTATTGGTGAGCTCACAATCCATAAAAATAATACTGTGTAGTGAAGTAGGTGATGTAGTAGAAAAAAATCACAGACTCAAATGTTAAACTTTTAGTAATATAAAATTTCTTTAAATTAACAGATCTGCAAATTAGTTCTCTAGCAAATAAGTTTTGAACTTTAAAGAGAACATATTTTTTACTGAATTCCTGTAGAAAATACATAAAATCTTAGTGCACCATTTAAGTTACTTTTTTTCTGTTGCTTCCTAAGCATCTTAAAAAGTTTCTACCACAAAATTAGATCATGTGATATCTGCTAACAAATTCTCATTTTTAAACACCGTGATTAAAAATAATTGGAGATTAGTAATGTATATACTTGATAATTCCTTCTATAAACAGCTTAAACTTTATTTGTCTCAGTCTTCTTGTGTGAAAAATGACAGGACAGGTTTAGGCCCTGGAAGTTGAAAGGAAAGAAAACTGTCACACGGAAGGGCATAGGGTTGTGATGTAATTTGTTCTTTTGTAGGTGATGGTTCAGGGTCAAAGAAGTTTGGTTTTGGTTGTTTATTTGTTTGTTTGTTCTCTTTAATTAAAAATATTTCTGATTTTTTTTAAGGCTAAAGGATTAAAGTCTAGTAATGTCACATGCATAAAATTCCTATAGCTGAGCTACCAGAGGAAGTAATTGTTCTTGATTGCTTTTTCATCAACACCTCACTTACCTAAAAACTTTTCTTGTAATCTATTGAGTTTTAACAGCTGCAATGTTAAAATGTTAGAATGTTAGCAAGCAAAACCCTCGAATCTCTTCTCTCTGGGCTCAATTAACTCTATCAAGTTAACAGAGCAAAGAACAGCACTTTACACTGACAGGACTGTCTGAAATGGACTGTGCTCTAGGGTCACAAGTCATCTCCTGTGCAATTCTTGTTCTATAAAGAAGTCTTTTCAACTTTTCATACAGCTGCTTATACATTGCTGTCATGTGTTCACTTTGTGATAGGGACCAGAAATCAAGTGAAGAGAAGCCAGGTCTCTCATATTCTTCTTTATCTGGTTCTTGCACACATGCCAGTAGGCTATGATTAAAAGACACTCTCCAGGTTCTCTCCCGTAATAGCATTCACAGTTGGATGAAGTACTAGCAGGAGACTTGATATGTGGTCAAATTTGTACATAAAATTATCCTATTACTTTTTTTATTTGATGCCGCATTATGAGAAACTGCAAACCTTTCCCAACTAATTTTGTTCATACCATTTAGTTTTTTAAAATTCCTTCACTTTCCCTCCTCAAATATATTCTGTCCAAGCTAAAAAATTATTAAAAAATTCCTCACTTGAAATATTTCATAGTTTTGAATGGTCATCCTTTTTGCACTAGCCTATATCCCATAGGGTCTACAATTTAGGGATTTTTTTTTTCCTTTTTTTCTTTTTTTCCCTGGGTATAGTGGAACAGAAACACCTGGATTTAAAAGGACAGGGTTTTTTTCCTTTTGATCTCAGTTTCTTTCCTACTAATTAGCTGGTCCTCAAGATTTTTTCTGTGGAAAAACAGTATTTTCATTTCTATTAGTGTGACTGCTATTTGAAAGAGCAGATGACAAATAACTGTCAGCAAAAGACAGTTTTGAATCTGCAAAAGTTTCAAAATTATTTTATGTATTATGAGAAAAGTAGATCATCCAACTACAAAAATTTTGAAAATAATTGATTAAAGAACAGTTTTCTCCTAGGTAATAGTGATTTTATTTTTGAAATTATATTTGATAATGAAATATTTTTTGTTTTTTATTATAAACCTATGAATATAGAAATAAATCATTATCAGGTACTCTTGATATATTTGTTATCTATTGATAACAAATGATATCAGAATTCTAATTTATGGAAAAAATGTATCTGGAAAGGAGATGCATATTGATCCAGATATTCAGCACCCAGTACAAGACCCATGGGAGTTTTTCCTTTGGTTTCTGCAGGGACTGGATTTTCCCCACAAGCTTTTATTAATACTGCTCTAGTTCTGCTTGAGGGGATGGAATTATTTTATACTCACATATTTCTGTAGATTGGTTCTATTCCTTAGATCACTTTATGCAGAGTGCTTAATAGTTTGCTATGATGGTTTTCTTATCATATCTTGAATTAGCTGTACCTGTTTCATAGAAGTTAATGACATAAAATTAAAGCAGTAAGAAATTGGTTACCATTATTAATAATGCAGCACAGTAACTGGTAATACAATATTGATACAGATACAAGACATTTCAGTGCTAGATATTTGAGCCAATATTTTTCAGTGAACAACCTAAATTCTTTATGCTTTTGGTGATTATCTAAAAAAAGGACAGAAGGAATATTAGAAGTAATAAAATACACCTCTCTAGAATTCTAAGTCTCTTAAGGATTTTTGACCTTGAAAGGATTAAATAACACCTGAATCAGACATCTGTACAAAAGAAAAAACTCTCATAAGACTGACATTTGCTGATACATTTCCATGTGTGCTTCATGTAGTAATGTAGAAGGATCAACATCAACTTAAATACTCACTGGATGAAGTAAATGCATGAATTAAAATGAATCATCAGTTTCAATGTTTTTTTAACATGTTCATGAAGTCTTTGATTTATTTTATAAATATTTGGCAATCTCTGTACCCTTTGATAAGAACACAGACCCTGGAGTTTGATTCAGGATACTTGATTTCTATTTTTAGTGCAACTGTTCCAAGACTGACTTATGGCAACTCATCTCATACCTCTTAAGATTTATTTTTTGCTTTTAACTCTTTATTCTCCTAGTCTTTTTAGATAATAAGCAATTATTTCAGGGCAGAAACTGTACCTTATTGAAAGTAAAATATCTGGAGTTACAGGTATTCAGACTGTTTAGAATGTGTAGGCTGTTATACAGCTAAGTATACAACTCTATATTGCTTTCTCTAAATTTATTTCTTTACATATTTGGTGTTTTAGAATCTCAAAATTTCTTTTATGAGATAAAGAGTTTTCATTAAACAATTGAAATGGCTAAAATTGTTTATCCATAAGAAAGCTACCAAATCTGTCTCTCATTTAATATTTAGTATGTTTCATATTTTCATCATCAATTCAAAATGGAAAGGTGTCAAAATTTGGTCAAGCCCCAGCGAAACGCAACATGAGTGAGTTATCACTCTTTTTTCTTCAGATGACACTGTAACATAAATACACTGCAAATCCTAAGAAACTGAGATAATGGTGAACTAAGAAGAAACCAGAAAATGTTTGGCATGTTCTATGAGGTAAAGTTGAAAGTTCTTGAGAGGGATTTGGTCAGAAAGATCTCACATCTAAGTAAAATACACAGGGAAATGTTCTGTTGCAACAGTGTGATCTTTACAGATTGACTTGCCACTTAAGAATCAAGAAGTAGATGAGATTTCATAACAGCTCCAAGTAGATGGGGTAGGATGAAGTGCATAAGCTTCTTATTCAAGAATTGTAGACATGTGGCTGGAAGCATGGCCCACAAATTACTGTGGTAACAAATAATAGCAAATAACATCTGTGGTTACACTAACTCAGGAAAAAAAATTTACAAGGGCCATCAATCTTCATGCTTTAGGGCATGAGCTGATCACCAGCTGACATCCACAAGCAATCTCTCTCATAGTGTTTTATTACACAGTAAAGTAGATTACGAGCTTTTGTGACTTTGGAGAAGGAAGAAACATTGAGCACGGGCACTGATAAGGTACAAGACTACAAAGACCATTGCTCCAACCCAAGATTACAATACTTGTAAAAAAAACTTTGCAACTTGCTTGGAAATTTAAGACTGATCAAATGTTTGGTTACCCAGTGAGAGTAATTAATGCCTCTGTGAAAAACATATTTTTTTAAAAGTGGAAATTCAAGACAAACATTAAAAAAAAACCAAACCAACCAACACTAGAATTTAAATCATATAGGAGACATTTGGGCAACTAGGTTAATATCTGGTAATTAAAGAGATCATTAAAAGACATTCTTCCTTTGACAACAATCCCAGAAAAGTAATAGCAGCATCTTTTCCTTGAGAAAAGATTCAGTTATGAATGTTTTCTCAGTCAAATTTCACATTCACATGAAATTCGCATGAAAAAACAGAGGACAGCTGAGTTTTCTTTATGTGATAGAAAGTGGAACTTCTTATCCTATCCACCACATAATTTGGGGAAAAGTAGGGGGGAAAAAGGGTTATGTGTTGGGTTTTTTATTGGTCTTATGTTATTGATTTTTTAGACTCGTTTTTATAGCTTCAAAATTCTTATAACTTCAGTGTATTTTTTACATAGGTAAAGAACAATGTATTTTCAGAGGTTAAGCTTTATTACTACTTACGGAAAGATACAGAGTTTCTAAATATTTGAGTAGAAAAAGGTAAAGATCTGTATAATTTTAAGTTGCTTTCCACAACCATATTTTGAACATGATTATCTGTGGTGATTTTCACAGAAGATAAAATTTTCAGTTTATTTTGAGAAGGAGAAAATAGAATTAGTGTAACAGAGCAGAAGTTAGAGATTACAAGAGACTGAATATGAAGTCTCTGGCACCACTCTAATATGCAATTGATGAAACAAAAGTAAATATTAGCATGTCATGTGATTAGAACAATATGCAAAAAACGACCCAACATAATAATAAAATATAAGATTAAGTACTACATAAAATATGAATCTTTACAGATGCCTAATGCCTTAAAATACCTAAAGATGGACTACAAGAAAGCTGGGGAGGGAATTTTTACTAGGGCATGTATTGACAGGACAAGGGTGAAATGGTTTTAACCCCAAAAGAGGCTAGATACTACAAGGAAATTCTTTAATGTGAGGGTGGGGAAACACCAGCAGAGGTTCCTCAGATATAGATGTCTCATCTCTGGAAGTATTCAAGGCCAGGTTGGAACTAGAAGTTTTTTAAAGTCTCTACCAACACAAAGTATTCCATGATTCCATGAATTTAATAATGAATAATTTGGATTTAAAGCTCTTTAATCTATTAGGTATCTCTGCTATATGTCATAGATGAAATTTGTAGTGTAACTCCTGTGGTTAATTTGACTTGTTTCGATGCAAGATTCACATAGTTAAGACCTGAATGAGACCTTGTTATAGACAGGTTAGAGGAGTACCAGTTAACTTTTCTAACAAAAATATAGGTCAGCATAGGAAATGTTCCAAAAGTCTGGCATTCTAACTGAAGCTTTGAATGTCATAAAAGAGAAGTTGTAAATTATTTTAGAAGACACCCGATCAAAGGCATCAAGCACTCTTAAAACCTTAGAGTTAGATTTCTTTTTCATCTCTAAAAAATAGACCAGGTAAGTTAGATGGCCAGCCTTATTTCAGCTGCTTGTAATTCTCTCTCCATTCAATTCAACACTCATGGGTCCAGAGGAAGAAAATAAACAGAAAAACTTAATTATATGCCCCAGTGAGAATGAAATAACTACAGAAGACTGGGTAGGATTCTCTGTTCTTCTTTTTTATTATTACTTTTTAACATTAGGATAAAGAACATTGTGACTATTGGGAGAATATTTAATAAAGAAAACTTTTTGCTATTGTTATAAGCTAGTAAACTACATATGCTCATGAATGCATCTGGGCACTGGGGCCAGATGGCAACAAGCAGTGAGAATCAATCATAGAAAGTAAGTCTTCAGAGCAGGGTGTTTTTTATGCAGAATTCCTCTTGGAATGGTTCCTAGAAAATTCTACTGCCTAGGGAGTGTCCAAACTCCTGTGTGAGACTGCTATTTGGCACATGCTAAAATCACCCTGGGGAATTTTCTAGCATTTTGCTAGTATAAAATATTGTGTTCTGATGCTTGGGAATGTCCCCAAATACTGTTTAATTTACCTTTAAAGACATAGCTTCTAGGAAGAATTTCTCCCATAGATGTCCTCTATATTAGGAGCTCCATACTCAAATTCTGTCTTGCTCATTCAATTCCATGCATTTTTGGATGGAATTAGCTTCGAAGTCTTGTTGCTGCACAGTAGGACAGAGTTAGTGGTAAGAATGAAAGACAACTTCCTGTAAACTGTGATGTGTACTTCACTTCCAGTAAGTGTGGCACTGGAACAGCTTGTCCGGGAAAGTTGTGGATGCTCCTTTCTAGGAGGTTTTCAAGGCCAGCTGGGTGGACCTCTGAGCAATTTAGTCTAATTGATGATATTCCTGCCCAAGGCAGGGAGGTTTGAACTGGATGATCTTCAAAGTCCCCTTCCCATGCAAACCAATCTGTGATTCTGTGAACTTTCTTTTCTTGGCAAGACAGAATTCCCTCAGGATAAGTAGATCTAAACAACTCATTTTCTTCATCTGAGATGAATACAATAAACAGAAGTTTATGGAAGAGGAAGTCCTTTTTGCTTTACAGCCATCATCACAGGGAAATCAGGCATCCTTAAGTGCAAAGAAGGGATTCACCACATGCCTCTGAATCAGCCAACCTGTTGGTAAAGTATTTATTTAATGCTATTTCTTGGGTAGCTACTGGCCATTTCTAAGCTGCTCACATTTATCACCTGAAGTCATTGGTTTATTCTATGCTAGTTCCCTGTGCAGTCAAAAGAACAAGAATTTATCTCATTTAGCTGGTTTGAAAAATCCTGTGGAGACCTATGCTTCTCTCCATTGGCTGTAGCCAGTGTTCTTTATTTAGGATGTTTAGATTCTCTAGATGTTACATAAAGGATAGGTTAAGTGTTTAAAACACAGATATTGAAGATTATCTTCTACTTTATCTCTTGGAAACAGAGAGAATTCCACTGAGAAAGGAATATTTTTCACATATTTTATGGTGTACGTTGCACAGTAAAGGTTCGTCCTGCTTCAGAAATGTCACTTTATTTTATTTTTGCCCTTAAAAAAAGAAGCCCTTTAGAGTGCTTTAACTGTTTCACAAATACTAATTTTCAAGCAGATGAACCAGTTGAATAGGCAACATCCTCTGAAGCCTTTAATTCTTTATCTTTGCATAAAACATATTGTATATGTAATATAATTCCAATAATGGATTTTACTAATTAGAATGTTATTATTAGCTTCCAAGAAATTAAGGAAGAAGGAAAGAGCTTTTCTTATATGTACAGTGGTAGAAGTAGTGCTTCTTTTCCGGATCCCAACTGTCACCAAGCCAATTTTTATTAAAAAGATCTGTAGGAGGTTTTACTAGCCCCTGAAGCAAGTGTATTAACAACTTTTTTAAAAAACACCTAGCTAGAAGCATGATGCACAAAGCTAGAAGAAAATCATCATGCCCAAATAACCAAGAAATAACCCCTTTCTAATAAGTAACTCTAAAGGGTGCCATTTACTATTAAAAGCAGCAAAATAAAGAAGTCAAACAAAACATATTCCCAAGAGAGAAATAGTTCATGCTTCAGAATGCAACAACTGCAACGTAAGAGATTTAAAGCATTTCAAAACAGATTTATGTTCATTCTTATAAGCAAATGCTTTCAGAATGGCAATGATTATTGATACAAATGATTTTTATACTGAGTATTGCAGCCTGAGACATGCAATTCTGGTAGCTGGGATATCTTTCTAATCTACTCTGGAAAAACACTGGCAGAACATACTGTAAAAGTCATACTCTTGTGGTTTTTTAGTTTTTTGAGGTTTTTTTAATGGCCCAAAAATGATCTAATATTTCAATTCTTCCTTAAGTTATTACTTATTTAAAGTTTTATTTAATGCGAAAGACTAGGACCATGGCTAAATAAATTCCTATAGACATTTCTGAGATCCAAATATTTCAAATATTTAAATGGGTTCTTTGGTCTAGCAGTGGATTAGAAATTAAATCTTCATACACTAGTAAAATTAATTATACTGTTCAAAACAGATCTACTTAAAAAACCTCTTCCATTTCTCTATGCAGTCTCAATAACATGGCTTGGTCATGTTTATACTTCACTACACAATGAGAAATACCGATAGCTTTTGGTATCTGCTAATAAACATAGCTGTAGAACAACTGCCTTTCAGTTCTTTTTGCTGCCATACCCATATGCTCTCAGGCAGCCCTTCCTTCTGTGGTCTGCTTCCTTTTGATAAGAAAGTTCTCAGATATAAAAAAACCCCAGGCATTTATGGACAACAAAAATTTAAAATTATTTAAAAATGTGTTTTATACATAGAACAACTAGTTTTATTATATATGCTTCCAAATGGGTATATAGGTGAATATCTTCTATGTATATATAAACATCTATAAAGCTGTAGAAATGGAGTAAAAATGGGCATAAAACCAGATATAAAGTAGAGGAAACACTATTTAATAGGAACTAACTGAATACATAATTCAAGTTTAATTGAGAATAGACACTAATTAAACAAAAGTTAAAGGCAAACTCAGGTTCCTTCACTTTACCAAGCTGTAGAGAAAGCCCTGAAATATCTGCAGTGGTGAGCAGATGCTTAAAGAAAAGGGGTACCAAAAGTCTGGGTGATGTGGAGAAGTTGGGTACATTTCCAAGGGTTATTGCACCCTTGCAGGAAACCCTGGTGTAAATCCCATCATGTGTAAGGAATAGTCTTATCCTTTGAGCCAGATTTGGAGGCCCCTGCATCCAGCCCAACAGAATGATTATGCAATATAACTGGAGTAGACATTTGTTTGCATGATAACACACAGGTAACTGTTAAAAAATGGAAAACCAGAACAAAATGACATCTTTAGAAAAAGTATGTGTGGGAACAATAATAAAAAGACCCAACAGGATCCCAAAAAATACTTCATCAACCAGAAGAATCAGTCAAGGGGCTCATGAATCATAAACTGGATTTTGAGGTATGTATGACAGAGAGAAGATAAGTAGTACTGGAGGAACTTCATTTCTCCGTGGTTGAGGGGGATGTTACAGCTGCCTTGAGGATCAAGGTGGGGGGCAGGCTGGTGCTATGTCATTTTAGACTGTCCTGCCTACTGCAAAAGCAGCAAGAAACAGGCTTTGGGACACAGACTGCAGTCCCATTCTTTTGAAGACCACAGCTACTGCAGAAATCATAAGTAGATCGGAAAAAACAATGGGTGTGTATCAGAGCTGAAAGACCATGATTATGGCCTAGTAGAGAGGAACAGCTGGCAGTATGCCAGTGCAAAAAGATCAACCTATGTATCAGTAGCACTTATACTACTGTCCTTAAGTAGCTGAGCAGTGAAACCATGTTTGGAGTTTGGTTGGCATGTTCTTATAAGAATTTTTTAGATAGGACTGCTTTAAATAGGACTTCAAAAAGAAAATACTTAACAGACTTAATAGGACTATGTAGTAGTAGTTAATGGAATCATAAATCATGCAATGACTTGAGTTGTAAGGGATCTTAAAAATCATCCAGTTCAAATCCCCCTAAGTAGTTTTGGGATTCTTTTCCTTAAAACAGAAAAGTGATTAACATGAGATATGACAAAAGCCTGTAAGGTCATGAATAGCAGTGTTGTTTTCCCAGATAAATAAATGTGAAACATCAAATAAAGATGCCAGTTTCAAAACAAAAGGAGACAACTCTTCATGAGATCTTTAAAACTGTAGAAATCCATGGCACAGGTTATTAAGTATTTTAAAAGCACTGAGATTCAGCAGAACATTAGAAAGCACTACAGAAGATAAATACTTAGGTTTTTTTTAATGATGAAGTTATGTCTTTGAACTTAGAATGTATCAAACTGACATAGTCATGTAGGCTGAGATGATATGCTGGAAAACTGACTGCGTTACTACCAAAAATTTGGTAAACCTCCATCCCCCTTTCCCCCTTAACACCAATGTAGTATTAAGAAGCAGGCATTCTTTATTTGGCTGGATGTATGAGGGGATATGTCCTAAAAAATATCATACCTGCTAAGTACAGAAAAAACCCTGTTTATATACCGCATTTTATATACATATTCATTGATTTTCCTGTAATAAGCATGCATATGATAATAATTTCCCCAAAATCATTAACACATTCCTTCTTCTTGCATGCATTCTGATGTCCTGAGGGTCTCTTTGCTGATCCCTGGTGGTCAGCAACCCTCAAAGACATACTTAACCACCTGGTGGACTGGTGAAAAATTTGTTTAACTGGGCTGGTTGCTCTCTAGCTCTTTTTAGTCAATGAGTTTAATTTCCAGCTGGTGCCCAATCAAACAAACAAAAAAAAACCAAACCAAAACCTTCACCTTTACTTTAATGAGGCAGTAAGGATGATTTTATTTTCATCTGAAAATCTTATTATGAAAGAACTCAAGTTAATGAAAAGTTAGCAGCCACTTACCCTGTCCTTCCTTACAAACAGGCAATTTAGCAACCTCTGCTCAACCTTCTTAGATTGAAATCTTTCTCTTTACTATCTCTGAGCTTGTCACATAACTCCATGATCCACTTGCTAATGTCTTAGTCTCAACATAACTGTAAATTCCTGGGGATATCTCATAATCCTATGCTATATCTAATATTTTGCAGTTTTCTGGAAAAAAACAACATTTCTCACTTAAAGTTCAATACATACTGCTTGACAAAAATATTCCATATGAACCAATCACTTCAACTGCTAATAAAATTTGGAAAAAAATCACCTGTCTTTTACAGCTCCAGGTGATGAAAACGACTGAATTACAGAATAGTAATAAAAGCAAACATTTTAAAGTGTTCTTTTTTTTTTTTTTTTTTTCTGAACACTTACCTTTTCTACAGAATAATCCTGTTGAATGGTTAGACTTTCTAAATTTTTTTGTCTCTACTTATAAGTACCAGACCTTACTCAGAAAATCTTGGATAAATGAAAGAAGGGCATTTTCTCTACAAAGAAAAATTATCAGTAGAATTAAACACCACTGAATTTTAACAGAATTTAGAAGATTTCAATTAATTTTTGCTACCATAAACTAGATATATTGAAAATCTGGAGTTATCTAATAATACATAAATGAAAATAAATTAAACAAAACAAAGCAAAACAAAAGTCTTTTTCTTCCTATCCATATAACATGCAAAAGGGAAAATTATTTCATTACATGATAGAATATGATACTGATAGGACACTAAAATAAAAGAAGGTTGATATTGTTGTTTTGTAAAATGGTTTAAACTTCAAAGACTTTTAATAAAAGTGGGAAGACCGATATTTTGTAAGTCTCCTAGATTTCTCAGCAAGGAAAAGAAAGCATTGGCACTTACACAGTAATGATGAGGCTGGTAAGGGAATACTGTGATTTCAGAGACACTTTGAATAGATCTTTTTTGAGTGGGATTTGTTTAAATTTGAAGAGCATATACATCGAGAAAAGGTTATTATCATATATTCAGGCTATGTTTAAAAGAGCTGTAACTGACTCACATTAAATGATTATTGCCTCAAATGACATACTGAAAATACAGGGTCAGTTCCTTACAAATGAGACAAAATTTGGGGTTTTTTGTAAGTAAAATAACCATAGGGAAAGAAATAGAGTTCCAGTATTCAGTATATTGAAGTCTGTCTATATTAGGTAGTTAGTTCAAGAGGGAAGAAGGTAGGCAGAATCCAAATAAATAATATTTAAGAGTTATATTTTAGAATCAGAGCAAGACAAAGGATAAAAAGAAAGCAAGGAAAATAGAATTTATTATTCTGGTACAGAACTGAGGCAATTACTTTTGGTCCCAGCTGCATCTTTTGTAGGAGAAAGACAGAAGAATTACTTTCTGGTAATTGCCCTTCAACAAAAATGATTCACCCTCCAACTGTCTTCTTATGATGGTCTTAATCCACAATGCAAGGCCTCTTAGACACTAAAACACAATGCAACTAAAACTGCCTCTGAGGGACCTCAGATTCTCCCAAAAGGGTTATTTTTCATCTTCAGATTGCTGATGAAGTCCATACAAATATTCTGAGCACTAAGTGAAAGACACAAAATGAGCTCCAGAACTGTATGAACCTCATTTATCCACAATATTGGATCATCTCCTGAATGTGCTGTAGTCTCCTCAAAGCTTTTGGAAAAAATGATGGAGCAGGACATCCCAGAACTAACTGTGTCAGACGATCTCATGAGCAGGGATCATTTTCTGTCATTCTCTACTTCAAAAGCATAGCCACATGCCATGGAAATATGGATTTTCCTAGTAAACTTCCTTTAAATACCCCCTAGGCTTTCCATACATGTCCTTGGTTTACTGATTTAGTCTAGTTGTTAGCACCATCTTTGCTTTGTAAGACATGAATTATTTTGGTATAACTATTTAGTGCAACCTAGAGCTGTATTTCTTAGTCATTAGTAATTTAATTTGCAATCAGAAGCTTAGGAATCTATAGGAAATAAGAGGTGAATGTGGTTTTATTGGCTCTTCTAAAGTAAGTTTACTTTGCATCTCTGCTTCATTACATGAATTTTTAGCTTCTTCTTCCATTTTTCCCTGTGTTCTTGATGGTACGGTTTGATACTATTAGGCTTTTAGTTGTTGCAAAACAAATTTGCAGCTCAGTCTGAGTGAAAACAGCCAAAGCATGACACGCCCTGTTTAAAGCTAAAAAGATTACTATGGCTAAAGTTTTATCTAACAGGTACACTGATGCTACTTTTGCTACAGCAGTTAATTTTGTGTGCTGTACTAATTTTATATTATACCTAGGCTGTTTGGATTCTGGATGAATAGAGGAATTCCTGATTACAGAACTATTGATAGTGCTGTTGTTTGGCCAGGAAAGCTTAGCTACATACAATAACAGAGTTCAGCTCTCACAGTGAAATGTGCTATCACCTCCAGGGCTAAACTCTCTGGAAAGTGTTAATTACCCTCTCATGTATTTCACCCTGTAGGCATTCGTTGGTTGTTGTTCCTACTTAGAACATGGCAGGTGGAGGTAAAGGTACCTATGGAGGGTATAATTCAAAGAGTTGCAAAATAATATCCACCTTTTTTAGTTCTGCTGAAGAAGAATAATCATGTCTGATTTTTACTTACCTGTTTTCCAAACATCATTTTAAGGGAATGTGGAAATTCACTTCCCAACTTTTCTCAGTTTCTTACTTTAATATTCTTTCTTTTTCACATTCAATCTCTTTTTTTGGCAACTTTTACCATGCGCCAAGATACTACAGAAACAGATTGTACAGTATTTGAGAGTACAAAACAATAATTTATTGTCTACTATACACAGCATATTGCTAAGATTAACAGACTACTACGGTGATCAGTAATATCTTCATCATGCAGTTGGATAGGGAAAAGTCAGCTTTTGTTGCATTTTGTAGTGGGATGACCCTCAATATTGCTGAGTTGGTGTCTTCTAATTGATCTCCTGTGCTGGGGCGGGAGGGCTGGAAAGGATCTTGATGTCAATATTTTTATCCTTGAATCATTTTGGAGCTGGTAGCTCTCACCAATTTACCAGCTACACTTTTGTCTGTATTTTTACTTTTCTTACTTTATGTGGTTTTAAAGCACTGACTTTTCCACACCTTAACAACAATTTTCTCAGTAAAATTGATCCAAGGTGACACAGCTGCTTTGAATTAAACTAGTCCTTGAATTACAGACAGCTAAATTGGGTTGAGTATGGGGCTACTTCAAAATGAACTGGGTTGGCTTTTCAGAATAATGACAGCACTGAGCCTCCAAATTATTGCAATAACTGATTTTCCTAAATATGATAGTTTCATTTTCTGTGAGATGTCCTCACATATCCACCTGATTTCTTGAAAATCTTCATCTGACAAAAATAATATAGAAAAAGAGATATAACTTGATTTTTTCCTAATTAAATATTTAAAGTACTGTAGTGCAAACTTTTTTTCACATTAAGCATAGATACATGCCATTAAAGTTTTTTCAAAAGCGTTGATTCAGCCTCATTGGTTTGTTTAGGTCTGCTTACTTAAATTTTGCAGCATCATTACATTTTGAAGTAATTTTCACTTTTCCCAAATTCTGCCAAAGGTTTTATTTGAATGTTATAAAAAATTACTGTCAATTTTGTTAAGCTTTAAGTGGGTGTCACATCTTTTTAATATCGTTGTTTACTGGAAGTATGAAACATGGTGGCAGCTTCTGCAGATAGAGTAGAGAAGTACTGAATCTGAAGGATAACACTGCCTGAAACAAACAATTGCAATCTGAAAAAAACCTACCTGTCCCTGTTACTTTCCATGTCAAGTGCATGAGCTGCAAAAACCTATCTTTTGTCTGCTCAGTCGTGGAAAAGGAAGTGACAACTGCAGCATTTTACAGCTCATAACAGTGTCAGAAGCAAAGTCAGTAAAGAAGAAAATACAGAGCGGAAAAAATATCTCACAATGTGCGCTTCATTGAAGAGAAATAAGAAATAACAAGAAAACATCTCTGCAGTGACAGCAAATGCATGAACATATCAACAGAAAAAAAAAATATCAACAGAAGAAAATATAAATATGTAAAACTAGAACAGAAAACGATTCATAAGAGAACATGGTTACACTGGGTGATATATGTACTCAGAAAAACATATAGATACCTAGAAAAAGAAATGCTTCTGGTAGCCAGGGAAAAGCTGAAGCAAGTTAAAGTTAGTGGAAGTTTATATTAAGAGCTAGACAGTGGTGGGGGAAGGGACATATTATAAAATACTTCAGTCTTTAGCTGACTGGAAAACAAACAAACAAACAAACAAAAAAACCCAACCAAAACACCAGCATTCACATACACTTCATTATTCTGGATGTCAGTTCCTCTGGCTATGGATTATCTAGGTTTAAATAACATTTTCTATGTTGCACTAAAATCTTAGTCTTAAAGAAGTTTCTTTTCTTTCTGTACTTTTGCAAAAATTCTTGAAATATTGTGTCCAAAACAAAAGGAACTGATCAAGGGCCTGAGGAGCAATAGAAGCATTTCTGCTCACTTTAACAGGCTTTAACACCTTGAAAATGAAAATCTTTGCACTGGTACTGAAGTACATAGGTACATAGATGATAAAATAATTGAAAAAAATAAGCATCCATTTAAAAAATAGTTCTTTGAAAGAAGATTCCTGATATTGAAACAATATCAGCAATTCAGTCTCTGAACCTTTTCACCACAAAAAAAAAAAAATCTTTTGCACGATATGACCTTTGTTGCTATTTTCTACAAAGAGTTTCAGCCTGTGTTAGATTTAAGAATTGGTTTTGAAAAAGTGGTTCATTTAATATATTATGCTTATCTATGACAACCTTTATAGGCCTGGAATCTCTAGCCTCTAGATAAGTATAAGGATTTGAAGCTGATCTGAAACTGTACAAAATATAGTGATTAAAGAGATAGGGTAATAGGTAACATGAAGAAATGTGTTTCTGCATATTAAGTCAATAAAGATACAAAATTATTTTTAAAAATGTCCTTGACATCTTTCAGGAAGCTGGTGCTTGGGAATTTCTGCTTTGCGGCAGAATGACATGAATTTTCAGATTTATCAAAAGAAGAGAAACATCAGGGAACCTGGTTACTGATTATTAATAAAGATAATGAGAATTATTTCGTTTGATTTGCTAAGAATTTTGATAATCCAACATATGAAAAAGCAAAATACAATGGCAGCTAGATGCAAGAGCAAGCTTATCTTCTCTGAATATAGAGTGCTATTTTGCCATTTTAAAACTCTAACTAATAAGAATCAACACTTATTATATAAAAAATAATCTTTTCTCAAAAAAATGGTGTGTAATCTAGTAATATTCAGAAACACAAAACTTAGAATGCTCTTCCAGATGAAGGTATAGGTATTTGAGTTTCTTCATATATTCTGAAATACTTGAATCATGTTACTCAAACTTGCTTGCATAAGAAATTCTCCTAGGAAAAAATAAGCAGAAATTTGTCCTAATAATAATTGAATGAGTAAGTTCTTACAAATTATTATTAAAAATTGACATTGTTGTGAATTAAATGTTATGGCTTTTGGGTGAGTGTTCTTTACATAGGCTCAAGAAATGAAAAGAAACCTGATAGAAATGTGAAAAAATTTTGTGGTTCTTGTAATACAATTTTACACCATTCTGTTGGGATGCAATGATTATGTTGAGCATTACATTGTAGATAAAGCATGATTCAAATTAAAATTGTGCTCTAGGGTGTGACTTACTTAGATAGCAATAAGGTATTGTTAGTTTTATATGTCTCTTGTATGGGTTCTGAGGGGGAGCCAAGAAATGTGCCACTGGCTCTATGACCAGAAAAGGTAACTTGTAGGCATCATCCCATGATAATTAATGCAGAATGAATTTCAGGATTTGCCTTGAACCAAGATTGAACAACCTCCTTTCAATGAAGAGAGGAGGAGGGGCAAGACAGACAGACCAGCAAAGTGAAATGAATTATTTTCTGGCTCTAATGCTGTTAGGTCAAAGGAAATTTCCACCTGACTTAGTTAATTTGTGGTTCAACCTTTAACGGAAGACACAAAGAATTCTCAAGCTCATTCATCTGAGCTGCATATATATTAACCAATAGTATTTTTGTATGTGTAACCAAACTTGAGTATTTTCTATTGCTCCTTTTTTACTGTTTTCACCCAAAGGCATGATGACAAGTTAGACTGCGCTGTCTTTTACTGACACACTAAAATAAGGATAAAATGCTATTAATGTAACAAAATTGGTTTGATTTGTAAAGTTGTTGTTTTTTTTTTTCCAAATCCTTCCTTGAACATGTTAGGAATGGGGAAAAGTTCACAAATGACATCAGGAGACAGATGGGAAGGGAAGAACACAACATATTGCTATTGTTCAATTATATGAGACAGGCTAGGAGGGGTTATGTCAGCTGTTAGTTCATTTAAGGAAATTATAAAGAATCTAATTCTTGAGTGCTTCTGAGAAAAATTGCAGTTTGGGGAATCGGCTACCTACAGAGTGTGCTTAACGCAGTGGTAAGCATGTATTATGTATCTCTCCTTTGTGCCCAATGGCAGAGGATATGAGTCTTTTCTAGCCCTTAGCTACAGACCTAGTCCTTTCACCAAAACCTTAGAGAATTATGAAACCAGGAACAGTGGAAGTCTCTAGATCACATTAAGACAGTAGCTGTTGCACATATGCTCACATAAAAAGAAAGAGCACTGCACGACAGCAAAACCAAGTATCCACTTCCAAGGCAGAAACAATATCAGATGCTGGGCTTTGAAAAAATGAGAGCTGTAAGAACAATGCCTTCCCTAGTGTTCAAGCCATTTATTATGTGTTTTAAAATGTCTTAGACAACAAGAGAGTATGAAAAAATACATTTGTGGGACCACTGCCAGAAAGGTATAGCCTTTGTAAAATTGCAGAAGCCACAATTTGCAAAACAAAGATATTTAACCATGAAAGGCAATTGAAATTAGGTTCCTAAAATATTAGGTCAGTTATTGAACAAGGTGTTAAACATCCTTCATGTGGAATGTGCAGAATTACCTTGAGAAAAGCAAATCAGAGACAGCTTGCTGTCAAATTCCAATTTCTGACTTGCAGCTTCTGTGGGAAGGCTCCGGCAACAAGACAGAAGAGAGGAGGGAGCTGGCATTCAGTAATGTCTCACTCTCAGAATGAAAGCAGAGCTCTGAATCCCCAGTAAGGTGCTTCGGCTTCCAAATTGCAGAGTTATGTTTCATACAGTGGTGTTTAACACGCCAGCACTCAGCAAGTTGGTTGTTTTGGATACTAATTTGAGTTCCTGTATTTGGTGCATAGTTATATCTAGGCACCTAGATCAGCGCTGCATAACGAGTTTTGAGTACCTACATTTTGGATGTTGCAGTGATGCCTTAAGTTTTAGCTTTCATGTTTTTAGATTCTATGCTGCCTAGGGGTATAGTTCTGAGCCTCATACTAAGTGCTAGCAAGCTCTCATCACAGGGTAGGTAGACAAAACAAATCCTTTTCCTGCTGAGGACCAATGACAGCTTTCAGGCCCAACAGCATAAACAACGGTGGACTGAAAAGAGAAAAAAGAAGGATGAGACCTCACAACCTGAAGCTGTAATTGGACAATTAAACC
Organism: Hippolais icterina; assembly: GCA_013400075.1. Taxonomy (NCBI): domain Eukaryota; kingdom Metazoa; phylum Chordata; class Aves; order Passeriformes; family Sylviidae; genus Hippolais; species Hippolais icterina. Next base: position 32,717 of record VWYN01013433.1, read on the forward strand.
CCAATATGCAAATAGACCAAAACTTACAAAAATGTTAGATCTCGTAATTGGTTAGCCATTTTTTGACCATTCTTGGTCCACCTTGGATGTAGTCTTGGTCAGGCTCCTATTCTGTCCAAAGTGGATCCTGCAGGCCTTTCAATAAATACCTACTTTATTCTCTAGCTCTGTCCAGTCTCTGTTTCAAGTCAACCTTCCCAAGGCATCAGCAGTCCTAAACATCACAATGTGATCTGTTGAATCTCCCACTGGATTACTTTTCAAAATGAGACTCGGGACTAGAAAGAAATAGGAGATTAAGTATATAAAGGAGTACAAAAGTATGTAAATCACATATTGGTAAACCTGTGCTTAACTAGTGCCTATCTTTGATGTGTGTAAAATACATTAAGATCAAACACAAGAATGCTTTATATATATTACAGTTCATATTACACATGCTTGAATCTTGTTTAAACACCCTGGATCTGTTTCATAAAAAGCCATCTTCAAATTGTGTTATCGTACTTAAAATACCAGCAAGAGCATGCCTGCTATATTTTTTCATTGTTAGTTTCACCATAGAAACACATTTGAAAATATTGCTGTTGCCATAACTTACTTTTCCCTCTCACACTTAAAGAATTTTTCAAGGAAACACAAAGTGTATCTTTTCAGCCCAAAAGGATTTTTAATGTTTTCTCCCTTTCTTGCAGCAGGGAGTATTCAGTTACTGGGCTTGTTTATATACATATGTATATATGTATATATATGTGTGTGTGTATATATATATATATATATATATATATATATGTATCTTGAAAAAAATTCCAACCCTGTTATTATTACTTCCAGATGAAAAGTAAGCAGAAGTACATTGTAGCGGCGCGTTTTCTGGTCTTTTATTTATTGTTAATATTAATTTGTTCTGTAATGGTTCAGTCCATGTTCCCCCTATTCCCTCTCCCAGATGGTTTCCCCCTGCACTTGTTTGTGCAGCAGCTGTGCCTGTCCATCTCTGGGAAGGACTCTCCCCTTTTTCTGGAAGGATCGAGAGAAGTCAGTCCCTGATTGGAACAGGCTGGGAAATCCCCCACCCCTTGTTTTCTATTCGTTGTCTGTGTGCCATCCCCACTCCCCTGACTGGTTTTCCCTCTTGTGTCCACCCCTTCTCCTGGTCCCTTATAAGCAATAACCCCAAGTCTCTGGCTCTTTCTTCCGTGGCTGCCTGCGATGAGCCGGTGACAATAAACTCCATCAAGCCACGAAGTCTCCTTTTCCTACCTTCGTCGAAGCCTCACCAACAGCTCTCGTGTGGCTACTGACCCACCGGGGGGTGGTTGCCGGTCCGCCTGTGACTGCCTAACCGAGCTGAAACGATTCCCAGCCAGGGCAGCTGGGACTAGCTGGAAGCCACTTTCCAGCAGGCAGGGGAATCATTTCAGTACATAATTCTCTCTTCCAAAGTATTTTAAAGAACAATTTACTGTAACTGCTGCTAGAGTGTTACACATACTCCTGTAAGACCTTTAAATGTATATAGTTTTATCCATATACATTATTTTATTCTAAAGACTTTTTTCAATTGTTTCAAACTAGATAACTCCGTAGAATGAAGTATAATTACTCTAAAATATTTTATGATGTTTACTATTGTATTTGTTAATAAAAACTTTAACTATAATTTTAGTTATTTCCTGTCAATCACTTTGGTAAAAAGCAATCAGCACCAAATATTGCAAGTTACTATAAGATAAGCTTCCCAAGCTCATCTGTACAGTTGCATATCGTCTGTGGCAGATTCCCGTGTTTAGCTTAGCATTAATATAAAAACTTAGTTCTTTCATCCTACTTGACATCTTATCAAGGTTTACCTGGCACGTAACTAAACATAACACAGTCAGTCATTTGCTCTCCTCCTCAGTGGGAAGGGGGATAGAATTGTGGGGAAAAAAAGAAAGATTTGGGGGCAGCAATAATGACTGTTTTAAAAGTTTTAAAAGGATCAGACATGAAGGGGAAAGAATAACATTAATATTGATAGATGAAATAAAATATCCAAAACTATGCACAGTGCAATTGCTTATCACCCACCAAATGGTGGTCAGCCAGTAATCAAGCAGCAACCCCTAGTCAGCTTTTTCCTTAGGTTATGTACTAAGTACAACACCATGTAGGACAGAATATCTCTTTGGTCAGTGAGGATCAGCTGTTCTGGCTATCTCTTTCCAGTTTCTTGTAGTCTCCAGACCTTTTCTCTGGTGGAGTGGTGTGTGGAGCAGAAAAGTTCTTGACTTATTGTAAACACTTAACAAAAACTAAAACATCAGTGTGTTATCAACACTATTCTCATCCTGTCTAAATCTCAGCATCTTACTTTACTAGGAAGAAAACGAACTCTATCCCAGTTTAAACCAGAATACATCTAATTTTGCATGAGACAAAAATCAAAACTGCACTGGTTTCATATGTTCTCAGTGAACAATAGAGATGTTATGACTCTGCAAAATGCTGCAGTGTTAGGGGCAACTCAAAATGTTAGTAGTTGAAATCCAGAGCAAGATCTCCAAGGGTCTGCCTGTGGAAAAATTAGTGCTTACAGTGGTGATCGTGCTTTCTAAAATAGAAATAAATGTGGGTTTTGTTTAAAAAAAAATCAGGAGGAGAATCTCAAATTTTTTTTTTTTT
>VWYN01013433.1:38089-49845 GCA_013400075.1 Hippolais icterina
AAAAAAAAAAAAAAAAGTGAATAGATATAACAGATTACATCTTAATTTTCAAAAGCTCATTTATATTTTTATCTTCTTTAACACATACAATATTCTGTGGTTTTTTCAGTGGCAGTGACAACACTCAAATCCATTTAATTACATAACAGATAACTGTGATAATTCTAATGCAATGGATCTATATAACTTGCTTTAAAATTGCAGAAATGTTCCTTAACTTGCCTTGCATTCCTTACCAAAGTCACTTAGATTTAGGTGACCAGTATCCAGACTTATGTTTTGGATCTCTGGGCATATTTGCACTCCTGCTGAAGCCCTCAGTCCTAACAGAGCGCACCAGATGAACTTAGAATGAAGGGGAGGGGTGGTGTCCTGAAAACAATGTCTCCTATACACTCTACAGTTGCTCTTAGTCACTGAGTTAATAAACTTCTGCATTAATTCCTTCTGTCTGGAGTGAAGCTGTCTGGCTTCACTTTAGAAATGACTGATTAATATTAGCTCTAAAGGCTTTTTACTGCCATTGTCTTTCTCATTAATCTGCCTACCCCTATTTTTTTGCTTCTTTTCTGCAGTCAGTCTCTTCACAATAGAATCTAAAAATTCAGAGGTTACCCTTTCTGTGCAGATTGATCCTTCAAGAGTCTGATTACAAGGAGAAATATGTTTCTTAGTTCTGTTTTACTGTCATGTAAATCCACTGCAGATCACTGAGGAAACTCAGGGCTTGCTGTTCTCACAAATTCCCTTGACACAAAGTCCTGCTGGGCCAGTAATCTTGCACTGTCCTTAGTATCAGAGCATGCATTTAAAGATAAAAGTGTATTTTACATTACAGGGTACATAAGTGAAGTTGGATTTTATGTAAATCAAGTTTAGAAGCCTACAGACTTAAGTGCTTGAAATGATTTCTTACAAGGAAAGTGTAAGAGAATTGGAATTGTTCAGCCTAGAGAAGAGAAGGCTTTGGGGGAGACCTAATTTCAGCTTTTCAGCGCCTGAAGAGAACCTGAACAGAAGATGGAGAAAAACTTTTTACAAGGACAATTAGTGATACAAGTCGAAATGGATTCAAAATGAAAGAAATAGGTTTAGATTAGATGTTAGGAAGAAATTCTTTACTATAACAGTGGTGAGATACATGTTCCTCACAACAGCTGTGAATAGCCTGTCCCTGTGAATGATCAAGGCCAGCTTGGATGGGACTTTGAACAGTCTGTTCTAGAAGAAGGTGTCCATGCTCAGGAGTGGAGAGGTTTGAACTAGATGATGTCTAAGGTACTTTCTTTCCCAGCCGGGCCATTTTATGATTCTATGACTTTATGGTTATGAAAGCTGGTAGAGTGTAATATGCATGAAGACATTTCTCCTGTCTCTTGACAATTGAATTTTGATTAGCTAGGATTACTGTAGTGCTGTGCATGTCAGCTAGGAATAAAATGATTGTTAGCACTAGAGAATAATCTTCTACTAAGGAAGACTTAATGTGCAATAGCCTGTGTGGTATGGATGCAAATTTTGGATGTTTTAATATGTAAAATGGGTTTAAAGGCTTTGCAGTATGTCTGTACAGACATACTCCTCCATCCAGTATTGGAGCTTAACATCAGTAATGCAATACATTCAGCAGCTGAGTCTTTTTACCATTTTCTGCGAATGTTCAGTCACATAGTACTATTAATATTTTATGACACTACATTCATATCATTTTATTCTGTAACTTGACCTTGGGAATGTTTATATTTTGAACAATTTATTTGAAAGTTACAGAATATGTGGAAACCAAATAAATCCAAGTATTTAAAATAGTTTTCTTTGGCCATGGCACCCAGAAGAATTTGAAACAACTGTGTTGATTAAAGCCAGTATAAAAGAGGAATTGACAAATTAGGTCTGTTGTTGCACAGCTGTTTCTCAAGTGCTGCTTTTCACCTTAGCTTAATAAATTTGGAAACCTCTTGTGTCCCGGCACTGCCTAAGTACTCTCATTTTTAACTGCAGAGAAAAAGTTTCCCATCTGGCTCTATACTTAAAAACAAGAGGCAATGACAATATTTTTTTTTTAAATATCCTAAGAGAGATAATGCCACTGTATTGGTTTTTATGGTATAAAAGAAACACTGGATTCACATATACATGTAAAATCTCTTCCATCTCAGGAAGAAGACAGGTTTGTGAGGTAGGATTCAGCTGAAAAATCTACTAGGAGAGCCAGTTGCTAAGAGATTAGATTTGGTTTAGATTTAGATTAGGTTTGTTTTACTTACCTAGATTAACAGCACTGAATCAACCAGTAACTCACACATAAATTTTATTCATTCAAAAATTAAAGACTGTTGGGGGTTAGGCTTGTTTCTTTTTTCACCTATAGAAGTTTTTCCCAAGGCAACTAATTACTGAGTACTTATCAGTGCTCAGGTGAAACAAAGCATGGAGGCTGGATGGAGGCTGGCACTTGGCTACACCCTTTGTCTCCTGGAGTTTCCCCGAGGCGGGGGAGAAAGACGGGGGCTGGGGGCCAGCTTCACTTTTGGTGTAGTCTGCGTCGGAAGAGGACGAGGCTGCCGTTGCTGCGTGGATTTTTCACTGGCACCACCGGGATCTGATCCTGAAGAGAGCTACCATCATCTGCTCGTGTGCGCAGGAAATCCTGATTTTTCTCTTTGCTGCCCTGCTAGAACTGGCCCAGCCCTGCCCCGCTGCCTCAGCACTGCTTTAAAGCTGTTCTGCACAGCGGCCCCGCACTGCCCTCCCTGCCGGACATTCCTGCCCTCCAGCGACCACCGACGGAGCTCCACATTTCATCCGATCCACCAGCCCGGGATCCCCCACCGTTCCAGCTTGGTACCTTTTTCGGGAGCCCCCAGAGACCAGACTGCCCTGGGTTTTGTGAAACCAAGCTCTGCCAAAGTCCCTGGTTCTGTTTTCGCTATTAATTGCTGTAGTTGCTGTTGTTTGTTTGCCTTTTTTATACCTATTAGTAAATAACTGTTATTCCTATCCCCATATCTCTGCCTGAGAGCCATTTTCATTTTCTAAATTATAATAATTTGAGGGAAGGGGATTTGAATTATCCATTCCAAGAGAGGCCCTGCCTCTCTTTAGCAGATACCTGTCTTCTTTCAAAACCAAGACAAAGACTAATGAAAAATAAATTGTGCTTCTTCTCCCTCACATACTGCTGAATTTTGCTCACTGAACTCACATTTTTGGACTTAAGAAAACACTATACGTTTTCACGGACCGTTCCCAGTGCGAGGGACAAGTGTGATCCGCAGTCCTTGTTGGAGTCCTCACAGTCCTGCTCTCTGCTCTCTGTAGTGTGGATAGAGACAAAGCACCATGTCACCATGCTACTCCTGCACAGGAACAGCCTCACCAGCCAGGTGACTCAGTGATGACTAAACACCTCAGCAGTTTTTTCTTTTGTCTGCATTTAGTCAAACTTTCAGAACTATGAGTACACAAGGCAAACATAGTTGAGCTCTCGGAGGCATAAATATTGTTGTTAAACACACAGTGAAATCCCACCACTAAAATAAGAAAATTAAATAGGTGTTTGAAGGCTTAAAATTCATAAGTACAGGATTAGCAGGTTGCAAAAACCTATGTCCCTAACAACTCCAAAATTTTTCTCTCTATTGCAGGAAAACAGAAGATATATACAATTTTAATGAGATATGATTACCTTTTCAGGTCAATGTTCAGTGGTTAGTTTTCTATTGAGCAGAAACCACAGATGTCCACCTCACTCCATCTTGACATATTTTGTTTCATTTTAGCATATTAACTGTCTCAAAGTGTGTTGCTCTGGAAATCTGAGTATTGGTGACTTGCTTTTGTTTTTTTATGTCAGATGTACTATAGATAAGGTCTTTTCACCTGTGCTAGGGCATAAAATGGTATCTAAAACCTTCACCATTCCTTGTGAAGACCTCCTATGGAAGGCAGGAAAACAGTTTTTGTTTCCCATCTACTCTTGACTTGATTTTTCACACTATGTTTTTTAGAGAACAGCAGCATTACTCTTCCTATTTCTTTTTAGATCTCATTTTTGGGGACAATATGTTGAATGTGCAGATAGGTTTTTGCTGGTCCACTATAAAATAGAACCAAAAGGAAGACATCAATCATCTCTGAGTTCAAAAGTGCTCATACAGATTTCTATCTTTTTTTAGGATTTGGGCTAAATGCACTTACTACTGCAGAGTAAGGAAGGAAAAGCAAGTAAAGAAAGGCAAGGCAAGGCAAAACCATACAAACTCAAAAGTGTTCATTTGCCTACAAAAAATAATGACTTTTTTGGGGTTTTGTTTTTTGGTTTTTTGGTGTCCTTCCTTCCTTGTTCCTTCCCTTCTCTCTCCCTTTCTTGCTTATTTTATTTTATTGGTGTCAAAGCAACTCAGAAGACTTAGAAGAATTTGAAAGGATATAAGAAATCAAACTTCTTTTCTCAAAAATAGCAAAGCCTGAGATAATCAATTTAAATCTTGACTGAGAATGAGATGTACTTGGAGATTGTAGGAACACTGGCATTTCCTTGTAGTGGACAGGCTCACTGCTGAATGACTGCAGCTATGAGAGGAAAATGCAGAAATGTGTCTGTTAAATAAGAAAGAGTTTGGACTCCCTGTACAGTCACCTTTGACGTCAAATCATCTTTGGCATGACAAACGTACTGTGAGGACTGGCTTTTTAATAGATGTATGATTCTCACTTCTCCCGAGAATAAATATCAGTAAAATGAAAAATTAAGAAAATTTCTTGCTATCATCTATTTATCTATCTACCTACCTACCTACCTACCTATCCTAATTTGCAAACATGAGCCTTTGTCTGTGCTTTGTTTTGATTTTGACAAAAATTGGTGAAAACGTAGCATTCTACCTGAGCATAGACTGCTTTTTGCAATAAAATAAAAGTATTTGGCTTTTATTTTGTAAATGGTTTGTCTTAAATAATTTAATGAAGTATTTAGGAAACTATTTTTATTTCCAAGATCATTTTTTAAATTTCTGTTGCTACTGATGAGAGCAATATGCATGCATGAAAATAAAAAAAATAAAACCTTTTGATTTTTTATTAAAAAAAAATAAAATCTGTCATTCTGGACTTTAATACTCATGGTGTAAAAAAGACAAGTCAGAAACCTAGCTTCTATCTCTGAAGTATTAATACTGTGTCTTTGTGTTGTGTTCATGAATGCACTCTGAGACACCTCTTCAAAATTAGACCAAAATAAAATTCACTTAATTTCATTTGACTCCAAAAGATGCATTTATTTTCCTGAAGCAAAGACTTGTCATACATTCATATGTTCCCTTTCTTCCCCTAGAGAACACATATGTTACCTCCATGCTGCTTCAGCCCACTGAGGGGATAATAATTTTTAATAAGACTGCTGTAAAAAGACAGTTAATTTGTTTGTGAAATGTTCTCTTATGAGCGCAATTATAAAGAACAACCATGATTACAGATATCAATGCAAACAACCCTGAAAACAATTTTATTTTTCTGGACAACATTGTCAGAACACTAACAGGTAAACATAGTATATCAGTTGCTTACTGATGAGACAGAACACAATCAAAACCAATGACTAAAGTAATGGAAACAGTGTAGAACCAAATGTTCTTGAAGAAAATAAAACTGACATATTTTGGGAAAAATAAACCATACTTGTATTTTCACACCTTTCTTTAAACACTGAAATTCTCTTTTTGTTCCAGAAAATATTTCTATGTCAGATATGGGTGATTATATCCCACTTGTGAAATCAGAAGTTGACTGTATAGATGTTTTTTCTGTGGTTAGAACTGGATGTTGTGTGCTTATTTCACTATCTCCTCCACCAAAGGAAAGGGCACAAAGGCAAAATACTGCTTTTACTGGTGATGGATGAACACGATTTTATATTTTGGATTATTGGCACTTACCACCACAGAGTTAAATGCAGCAACCTCTGTCTAGAAGGAAACAGTAGGGAATTAGGTAGAACATCATAAACTGTGCTTGTCTGTCAAACATGTATGGCAATACCTGTCAACAGAAAATGAGAATCTGTTAAAAGAATGGTACTTTAATTGAATTGTGTGGATTTAGAACACTATTAATTACATGCTTCTCCATAAAAGGTATAATTAGGACATAATGAGATAGTATCCATTTGGAAAGGCATTCACTAGATACTGTTGTACCTACTGGAAAACATTTAGATGGGAAGATTTTGACTAAGACAATTTCAGAGGCACTGACCTTTTCCCACTGAGGAAATGTAGGCTTATTTCAAAATAAATAGTTTACTAAATGCACATAATCTAGGCTCATTAAGAGTCTTTAGTTTGTATCTTACAAAGTGCTGCTAATACTTTCCAGAACATTTTCTAAAAGAGGCAATGCACTGTCTAAATCAAAGTTCTCTGTCACCAGGGTACTTGTTTAAATCCTAACAGATTATTTTTATTAATTCAATAGCTGAAATACATACACAGTTACCTTAAGATAGATATGTTAAAGATTTATAATAATATACAATCTTTTAGATTAAATTCCCTCAGTTCTGCAGAATAGCGGTGCAGATACTTCACAAAGAAGCAAGGTGCTGTTTGTCAGTCAGATGTGCACTTCTCACACTATAAAACCCACACTGGATATTTGGTGACATGAACCTGTACTTCTCCCTGGTAAAATTATTCCAGACATCTATTTCTTGTAGTCATTTTGAAAACTATTTCTTAAGGATTGTGTGAGACACTGGTATTCTAGCTCTTATTCTCTTGAAGGAGAATCTTTCTTCACCTGGAATAAAAATAAGTTTTACCATATAAAATTAATATTCCTGGCTATTTCCCCTTAAAAGCTCAGAGTGATGCTTTTTAAGAACATATTGAATACTTTCTCATTTTATTACTCAGATGAAAACATTTTCCTAGAAATGGTAGTATATCCCTTGTGATAGAAAATATTACCACATCCCTTGAAATTAATTCTAAACAAATTCTAATCAAATGACAGCCATCTTAGATGACATGTATTTCTCAGGGAAGTATATGTAGCTTTGCTTTTCTTATCAACTGTTGTAAAATATTTGCAGACAAACATTTTTTAAAATGTGAAATATTCCTTTTTACAAGGCATTTTAGTATTTCAGAGTCTATAAAAGTGAAGAGATTTATTTTGTGTATAATTTCTAAGTATTTTTGTCACATAATGACTAATTTACAAGATGTTTGCCTTTGCTATATGTTTTATTGCACAATAAGATTATTTTTTTTGTTCCCCAGATTTGGAAACATTTGTATTGTGGACCTTTAATTGGCCAGTTTTGAGTTATTCAAGAAGGTCCTCAAGACTCGAGAAGACTATTTAATTTTCACAGTAATTCATAAACCTATTTAGTAAGACCTGTGCCCTAATATATTTTAACTGTCTTTTGCAACCAAAATTTTATGAAAATGACATTTCAGTCCTTTTAGTGCATTTTAGTGCAAAAGATATCTGTGTCAACATGAATTTCATGATATTAATAATTCTTTTATGTTTGATTTTCTTCAATGTAGCCTTCCTTCTAGTATATTGGTTTGTTCCACTTACAAGTAGTACACATCTCCTGTACTTTCACATTTATAAATCAGTCCTTTATTCAGTGCTACAAATCACAGAATCACAGATTCACTAGGTTGGAAGAGACCTTCAAGATCATCTAGTCCAACCCAGCCCTAGCACCTCAGCTAAGTCATGGCAATGAGTGCCACATCTAATCTTCTTTTAAACACATCCAGGGATGGTGACTCCACCACCTTCTTAATCACTCTTTCTGTAAAAAAACCTTTTTCCTAATATCCAACCATGATTTCCTTGGCACAACTTGAGACTGTGTCTTCTCGTTCTGTTAGTTGCTGCCTGGAGAAAGAGGCCAACCCCCAGCTGACTACAGCCACCTTTCAGGAAGTTGTAGAGAGTGATAAGGTCACCTCTGAGTCTCCTTTTCTCCATACTAAACAACTCCAGCTCCCTCAGTCTTTCCTCATAGGGTTTGTGTTCCAAGCCCCTCACCAGCTTCATTGCCCTCCTCTGGACAAGCTCAAGTGTCTCAACGTCCTTCCTAAACTGCAGGGCCTAGAACTGGGCACATAAATACCACATTTGGGCTAAAAATTTGTAGAGGTCTGCCGTGCAAATTCTTCTTGTTCTTGCAAATGCTTAGGAAACCCATTGCAGCACTTTTTCCAAAACACTGGATGTGTTGTTTTTTCTTAACATTGCACATGGCCTTTGTTTTGTCTTGCTATTTATCTGTGTGACTTCAACCCTTAGAAAACACCTTTCTCATTTGCTTTCCCTTTATTAATTTGGAATTATAATTATTATTACAGGACCTGAGTATCTTAAACACTACATGTGCTTCAGTCCAGACTTCATGACTTCTTCGCTTGGCAAATTCAATTTGAAGGGGTAATTCTGGGTCTCTCATAGGACTTTGAGTGTTTTGTTGCATTATAATCTGATTTGTCATTTAAACCCCCAAACTCAATGAGACTCATTCCTCAGTCTTATGTCTGGGACAGATTGCTTTATGATTCATTTCTGTATCCTTGAAAAAGCATGAATCGATCACAATGATCGTTATAGTTCTGTAGTATTTGAAATCTCATAATGTTTCTTGTGCCTAAATTAAATTAAAATTTTGAGGTAAAAGAATATATAAATCAATAATAAACTATGGCAAAAATAATATTAACTGGTTTGTCTTCCTCCATGTGCCACTGCTTGAAAATATAGAATAAAATAGTCTGAAATTCCACTGGCTGTCTTCTCCACATTGAGAAGCTATTCAAAAGGCTGTTTGGGGTTTAATTGATTATTCAACTGAGACTTAACTAAACTCATGTACTAAAATTTTCTAGCGGCAACTTTAAAAATGTTTTACACTTAAGACTTCCTCAGTTTCCAGCTGGTTCCTCAGTTTTCCAGCTGCTTGCTTATTTCTTACACACCCCAAGGAAATTAATTAACCCAGCTGCTCCTCAGCTCCAAGAATTTTGTAACAGTCAAAGAGTTTTCAGTCCCACCACCATTTCAATTCAAACATCTGTGGTCAGACTTTTTGAAGTGCCATGAATTAATGCAGGTGAGAATTCCCCCACTGGTCTCCTTGTCCTTGGCATCCGCGGGTGTATTTACAGATAAAATCAAATGTTGATTAAAACTGAGCTTCAAAATAAAATAAATGGTTCTGGTCAGAAGAAGGACTTACACAAGGTACATAACTGATTACTTTTAGTCTGACAGAACTACACGATAAAGTGAAACAAAAATACCATGTGACTTTTTACTGCACTGTTACAACTCCTCAAAAGAGTTTCCTTACTCCTCTAGCATGGAAAATTGAATTCCTCTTAACAAGGAATATCTTCTCGTTCAAAGCTGTATATATCTTGTTCCTTTAGGTTTTCAAAAATTAGCTTGACTGTGCTAGAAAATTCTGATACACAAAGTTTTTTAACAAGTATGTTGTTTACTGAAGTCTATTTATTATCTGGTTTATGCCTTTAGAACAGATTGGAAAAAACAGAGAAACAGAAATATGAAATCCAGGTTTAGAAAATTAAAAGCCTTTGGATTCCACTAGATATCATCAGTTCTGTTCAGATGATTATAAATGTCACCATTTGCCTACCACGTTAATGAACAATTTGGTGGGGTCTCTGCAGTGTTGATGTACACCTGACTAATTTTCTAGTGATTCATATATATCTGCAGGACATGGTCAGGATGAGCAAAATGTAAGAAACTGCTAAGCAGATGCTCTAGCTGTGAGAAGTACAAAAACCATGTTGGTGCAAATTGGTTAGCTGCTGCTTTGTTTCTACTTTTATTGGGTTTGCATGGAAAGGTTTTGATAACAGGAAGGCAACACGGCAGGCTTCTCTGAGAAGCTGCCAGAAGCTTCCCCTGTGTCCAATGGAGCAAAGGCAGCTCCAAGACAGAGCCACAGCTGGCCAAGGACAAGGTCATCAGTGACAGCAGTAATTTATTTCAGAAGGGGAAAGAGTTACTGAATTTTCAGCTGGAGAGAGGAGTGAGAATATGTGGGAGAAACAACCTTGCAGACATCAAGTTCAGTGAAGAAGGAGGGAAGGAGGTGCTTCAGGTGCCGGAGATTCTGCTACAGCCTGTGCTGCAGAATGGTGAGACAGCTGTGCCTCTGCAGCCCGGGGAGTTCCATGGGGATACAGAGATCACCCACAGCCTGTGGAAGACCTGATACTAGAGTGAGGGGATGCCCAGAGGAGGCTGTGATCCCTTGGGATGCCCAGCCCAGAACAGATTCTTAGCACAGCCTGTGGACTTATGGAGAGAGAAGCCCACGATGGAGCAGGTTTGCTGGCAGGACTTGTGACCTCACAGGGGAACTAATTGGGAGAAGCTTGTTCCTGAAGGACTGCACTCTCTGGAAGGGAGCTAGATTGGAGCAGTTTGTGAAGAACTGCAGTCTGTGGGAAGCACTCTTGGAGAAGTTCATAGAGAACTCTCTGCCGTGGGAGGACCCCCCCATTAGAGCTAGAGAAGAGTATGAGGAGTCTTCCAGCTGAAGAGTAAGCAATGGCAGACACAACATATGGTGAAATTACCTCAATTCCCATTCCACATTTCCCTGCATCACTTAGGAGGGAGAATTTAGAGAAAATTTGAAAGAAGTTGAGTCCAGGATGAAGCAAGTCCAGGATGAAGCAAGAGGTTAGGAGAAGGGATTTTTAAGATTTGGGTTTTGTTCACTTTACTCTACTCTGATTTGACTGGTAATAAGTCAAATTATTTTTTCCTCGAGTCTGTTTTGCCTGTGATGTACTGGGGAGTGAAGTCTCCCTGTCCTTGTCTTGTCTCATGATTCTTTTGTTACACTTCCTTTCCCTTACACAGCCTATGGAGGTGAGTAATGGAGAGGCTTGGTGGGCGAGTGGCATCCAGCCAGGGTCAACCTTCCATATCTCTGCAGTCACTTATAAGCTTCTAGTAGAAACCAGGTCAAGCTTGGATGCCATGAAATTTTAAATGTCCAACTTCTACAATTCTAAAAGGTGAGCTATTTAAATGTGCAGATAACATAGTAAATGAAAAATGTACCAGATGGAAAAACAAGTTCCATGACTGAATGAACATTATTCTGCTTATCTGATGTTTGAAAAAGTGTCAAACCAACATTATCTCTTAGATAAACAAATTTTTTTGCATGTTTTCTGCTGGTCTTAGAATGCAAATAGGCTTTCATCTAAAGTAATGTTTACAGAGAAATCATAAGTTATGATGGGGATTCTAGATACTCTATTTTCTGAAGGTATTGAAGAAAGCTTGACTGTTATATATGGTATTGCTTAGATCTTCTCAGGAGTAAAAATTGCTGACATGGCCCTCAAAACTCTGTATAATGAGAGACATTGCAGCAAAAAAAGGAGTTTTATCAGTGGTTTTTATTGTTGTTTTTGAGGCTTCTAGTACTGAAGTCTCTGCTAGAGGTGACAAGATGCTGTTATGAAAAAGCTCGTGGTCCTGAAGCCCAGCTGCTACTGAGGTACACAAACAGATATTGAGAGGATGCATATTGATATTGAGATGAAAACATTTGGCAAACTGCAAAAAAAAAAGTCTGGATATAAACTGATCTTGAAAAAATAAAAATAAATTAAAAAAAAAAAAAAAAAAAAAAAAAAAAAAAAAAAAAAAAAAAAAATTTTTGTTATTTTAAATTTAAAATT
>VWYN01013433.1:50001-83155 GCA_013400075.1 Hippolais icterina
AAAAAAAAAAAAAAAAAAAAAAAGATTGTGCTAGCTTGACATTTACAATATTTCATGTAATACACTTAGTGACCAAGGAGTAAGAAGTGAACTAAATACCTAATTGTCTGAAAATTGCATCATAATTCTATGAAATTTGGTACAACATTTCAAAGAAAAAAATCTATAATGATGAAGAAAATGTAAGAAAACTTATTTCTGTTTACCAGTAAGCTAAATTTAATACTTTTATGTTAACAATTAGAGGTGTGAGAAAGAGAAGAAACTTTAAAAATTAATGTTATCAAGTCATAGAAGGTTTTATATTCCTTAAAAAAGCTATAGAGTTGATTTTGTCCTGTAGAAAATCTTCAATGAACTCAGACTTTGAAAAATAAAGACAGGTTGTTTTTTCCAGTGACCATGTAGTGGGAAAAGGTGATATGCTGTGTTATAATACCATTATTTCTCCACACTCTGTTATATCTCTGAGCCTACACATCTTATGCCAACATGATGTGTGATTTTCATGGTTTACAGCTTCTTTACTGGATATCTTGTTTTAAGGGCATAATCCCCCATAATTTACAATTCCAAGTAAAATAATGGAATACAGGGGGAGCTCTGCTGCATTAAATGACTAGTCTCTGGAATTAATTTCAGTATTTTTACACAAACTGAGAAGAACAGAAAAGGTATTTTCTTAAAATTTTGAAAAATTCCACTAACATTCGAACTTAAATTCCTGAACAAACGCATTAAGTTCTGAGCCAATCTGACACCAAATTCAGTCCCTGGGGGGCTTTACAGTCTCTGTAGGTGGGACTTCAGGCTTGAAAGCTTTCTTCTTTCGAGATCTTTCTCTGGTCTTAGGCTTCAGATCAGGCCTACTTTCCCATAATGTACTGTGTGATGTTCTAATCAGCAAATGATCTTAGACTGAAGAAGCTCCATCTGCTTTCCCTGGTGCACAGTCATGCCATGAGTCTGGGATAGTAAAAAGTATGGCAATTAGAAGTATTTCATCTAAATGTTTTCAAGGCCTTAATAAGCTGTAGTTTTAACAGTGACTCGGACCAAAAGAAATTGTTACCTTAGTTTCAACAAATCCACAAATATATTGTTTTCTAGCACAGAATTGATGCTAATTTTGTGGAAGTTGCACTTTTATCACTTCTATGTAACAGTTACTTCAACAGGAACCACTCCAGATTCCACTCTGCATTCTCTAAGGTAATAATCATCACCATATGACTGATACTAACCTGATTTAGGCATTTAGTGTGAGGTATTTTCACATCACATATATCACCAAGTATAAGGGAAATAAACTCTATTTCTATAGTTCTAGCAGAAAAGACAATGGGTAGTCTCTAAGACAGAACATTTTTTTCACAGCAGTGTTCCAGAAAAACTGTAGCTTATTTTGAAACAATGTAGAGCCTCCTAAGAAGCAAGGAATACATAATATGAACATGAATATTTTTCACATGTTTTCATAATGCTCTAATGGTATAGTGCAGCATAATGCCACAAAAGAAATCCTTTCATTATTCTACATACAACAAGATTAGAAAATATTTATTAGTATCATTTCAGACAAAAATATTAGAATCTGCATTCAGATATACATAAAGGGGCCAGAAATACCTACATATTCAATGAGTCAAATTTTGACTCCTTAACAGAGATATAGATTAGAACTTGACTGTAGTATTGGTTTCAACTTGGCCACAGACGTGTCATGAATTTCAGAATTTCATTCTTCAATCATGTATTTTTAATTTAATTGAACACAATTTAAGATATTTCTGAAAATAATAAAGGGAAAAAATATGTAATACAAATAGTAATATAAATAATACTAGCATTAAAAAAAATACACCTTTTTGTTGACTAACAAAAAGCAGTGTTTTCTTACTAGAAGGTGTTAAGCATGTGTTTAAAACTAGGCTGCAAAACCAGTCTGAAGTATTCTATCACCCGATAGGATCATTGTGATTCTTAGGGCTTAACTCCATAGAAACATAGAAACATAGAAAGTCTTGGATTGAAAGAGACATTACAATCCCTCTGCCATCTCTTTTAGATAAAGTTGTTCAGGGTAACACCCAACTCAGCCTTTAACCATACCCCAGTGATTGGACATCCACAAATTGACTCTTCCAGTGTCTCACTACCCTCTGAGTAAAGCACGTCTTCCTAACATCTAACATAAATCTCTCGTCTTATTTTAAAATTGTTCCCCCTTGTCCTTTTGCTATATCCCCTTGTAAAAAGTTACTCTCTCTTTTTTAAAAGCCCTGCTTGGATACAGAATGGCTAAATGGTCTATGAACTACATGGTTTTTGGCCTGATAGGATATCCAAAGGGCAGAGTTTAGGCTTTATCATCACTATTAGAAAGGTAACATACTGAAAATATTGATTATCCCTAACAAATCCTGGAAACTCTGGGATTTAATGAAGAATATAGGGGGGGTTTTAGCATCTAAGCACAACATTGCATCTTCACAGAATTACATCAGCATTAATGCATTGGCAAAATGCTGGAAATCTGAACATAGGAAGGCTTCACAGTGCAGATCCTATAGTTTCATCTGTCTGTGAGCATATGCAGAACAGCTGGTAAAGGCTAATGGGAATACAGAGATCATCTCTTTTGCTGGCTCAGGAAATCAAATTAGGAAATCTGGATTAGCTTCCTCCTGGATTTGATCAAAATCCAGAAATGAACCATTAAGCCTCCATTCACCCTTCATCACTAGCTGTAGGCTAATCACAAGGTGCCTGTCTGCTTCTGTAGAGCAATGAAGATCAAGTGACAAGACCTTATCAAGACCTGCTAACACACACTGACAGAATCAGGCTTTATACGTAATATAACATTTGTTGATTTTTTTTTTTAATATGGTGAATATCAACCTCTATTTTGAGGAATAATTTAAAACTTTAAGCAATGACTAAAGATACAGACAACAAATTATCAATTTATACCCAGCATGACTATAGTTAGGCAAGATCAATCTGACTCTGGTGACTTCTGTAAAATTTGGATAGTCCTCAAATAACAGGTAACATTTTGCTGTCTCGTTTATCTGGTAAATCTTGAGGTCATTTCTACACAGTGGAAACTACACAGTCTTCTACTGTTTTAACAGCAGTACTAGAGCTTGATCCAGAAGCTATCCTTAAATGAGCAGGCAATCATTGCTTGACAAGAGAAGTAACATTAGGTGCTGGATTTTGATTTTCCACGCAAAATGTTTCCTCAACTCCCTGAAAAAGAGTACTTGACAATTTATTAAAAGCAAAATTTTATTCATTTCTTAAGGAGAAGGGAAGAGGCACTTTTGGCTGGAGTGCAACTCTAGTCTGTTCAGTAAACATCTTAGTCTAGATATGAGAATGCATATCAGTATCAAGTTAACTTGGGTTTAATGGCAGTTCATATCTTTTCATGTCTTTTCATATTTACTGACATCTTTTTTGTTGTATAGAGATCCTGGGCGACAGTTGTAGTTTAACTCCAGCCAGCAGAAAAGCCCTGCACAGCTGCTGCTCGCTCACTCCCCTCCCAGCAGGATCATGGAGGGGATCAGAAGGGTAAAAGCAAGAAAATTTAAAAGCAAGAAAACTTGTGAGTTGAGACAAAGAGATTCTATTAGGGAAAGCAAAAGTCACTCATACTAGCAAACAAGGAATTCAATCACTGTTTTCCATGGGCAGGCAGGTGTTCAGCCATCTCCCAGGAGAGGAGGGCCCCATCGTGCATAACACTGACTTAAGAAACAGCACCACTCCAAACATCACCCTCATTCTCCTTTTTCCACTTGATAAACTGAGCATGATGTCATATTGTCTGGAATATCCCTTTGGTCAGACTGAGTCACAAATCCAGGCTCCTTCTGCCTCCTCTTGCATCCCATGTACCCCCCAATTCCTTTCCATCATGGCAGTACAAAAACCAGAACAGGTTTTGACTCTGTTTAAGCCCTGCTTGGTGGTAACTAATACAGCTCTGTATTATCAACCCGTGTTCAGCACAAATCCAAAACACAACCCCATAGAGTCACTGCTAAGAAAATAACTACCTCAGCTGAAACCAGCACAGCAACTAATACCCCAGTGTCATGACCCCTATTTCAAATCACATTTTGATACCTAATACCTGGTTAGTTTTTAAAATATTGAATAACAATCATGTCAACAGCATCCTTCTCAAAGGGCATGGAGCACAAGAGTGCTTCAGCACTAAAAACAATATCAGTCAGATTCTAGTTTTTATTGAAAGAGCCAAGTCAGTTTGAATACATTTTTAATGAACTTGTGTTAATCATTAATAAAAAGGTAATAAATTAAGTCAAATATCATCAGCTGCATTATTATTCTTGGAAACAATATTAGGATAAATGGTCTATAATTGTCATCTCACTTGCCATCTGCATAGAATTAACTTGGTCCTTGAAAAAATGTTTTAAAACTTTATTTGAAACCTATTAATATCTGCTAATTTTCAGAAATCTAATTTTAGTAGTCAGTATTTATATCCTTCTGGCTAATGTGGGTATGAAGCATATCCTGTCAACATAAAAAATATATTTTCAAAGGTTTTCCTCCAAATGCAGATTGGAATAACAGAACACTTCCACCCATGCTTGATTATTAGTGTTCATGTTTGATTATTAGTAATTATCAGTTCAATAGGTGTCATATTTCTATAATAAGAGAAGACAAATGATACAGTTAAAATAAATACACACTTTGGACAGCAGTAATTTTTTTCACATCCAGTAGATGAAAAGCCAAATGGAACAGGAAAGAGGAGCTAATATATAGCACTGTATTTTAAAACAAAACAAAAAAATAACTTTCTTAATTACCCCGATTTTATTTTTAAGAGGAAGACAGGACATTATTCCTTTATTCTGCTTAGTAATGTGATGAATCTCAGGAGGCAGAAAAACGCCTCCTCTATTTGAGGGTAAACACCTCCCTCTTCTGGGACTTTCTATGAAGTGCCTGGCAATTAAGATTCTGGACACTGCATGAGGCACTGTTTAGTCCTCCGTGCACATATCATATAGGAAAGGTAGCCATTAATTATTTTAAATCTCGTATGTCATTACCTCGAGGAAGTATAGAAATAGGCTTTTTTCTGCTTATTCTCCTTGATATTTTTTATGACCCAAGGACCTTATTTTCTTTGTTACAGAGTTAATCAAAAGCTACAAAATCAAGGCAAAAGGAACTTAGGTTTTTAGGATTCTTCAGTTATTAGTGGCACATTATTAACATAAGGCAAAAATCTTTAAATTATTAAATAGTTAAAAAAAATAAAAGGCACTATCTGCTTATCAGACAGTTACATGTACTAGATTAAATGGTTGGCCAATTTTCATGAATTATTAATAAACAAAGCAATTTAGCCCAAAGAAAGTTCATTAATGTCCAAAGGATTAATAATTACAGTCTCCCCCTCTTTGTGAAACGAGTATTCCGAAATTGTACCTACTGACGGCAGGTACATTTTTCAAATTATATGTGCATACTTCTAGCAGAGTGATCACCAAATATAAACTGTTCCTCAAACTTATCAGCAAGTGCCACAGACAATATTATGCCAGTACAGATGTTATTGCCAACCAAATGATTACAGGTTTATTGAATGGTACCACATTATGGGAAATCATTTGAGACTATGTTAATAGAAATTGTTGGTAAAATGAAAAGGGATGCAAACTTTATCTAGACTGTTAGTACAGACAATCATAATTTATGAGAGAAATGCTGTCTAGCTTGAAGGATTCTGAGATTTATGGAAAAAGTCATTGTGAATAGTTCTCAAGTATATCTTGTAGTCATTTTTGTACAAAACTCTGTATTATCTGTCATGTAATTATGTCTAACTCTAAATATTTTTACTTATGTGTAAGTACACAAATGTTCATATTTATGCACAGAAACACAAAAAGTATTTTTTGTATACACATAAAAATTATCAGTACCGTGGAAAGAGCTTCATTTGGAAAGTTGATGCATGTACATACATAGCATGTGCACACAGGCTGTTTACTTAACTCATATACATACTAGATTAATCTTTTGAAGAAAGTTATTTCTGGTCTATGTACCATGTAAATGCTTATGTTATTTTGCTTCATTCTCTTAATGGAGGGTAATGAATTTTGTAGCAAAACTATGAATTATTTAAAAGGTGCTTTAAATATATTTTTTCTTATTAACTGTTTTATAAGGAATGTAATGAAGAATATGAGAAAAGCTTGATATTTTCACAAATATTTCTGCTCATGATTATATATTATTATTTATAAAAATTAGGGACAGTGTTCACTACAAATCAGAGGTTTGGGCAGGGTTCTTTTCTATGTTACTATCTCATGCCTAGAGAAAGGCCAATATTTCCAAAACCATAACCAAGTTATTGTGATTTATCAGTGCACATGGATAAGATCAGATAAACCACAGAATGCTTGAAGTTCAGCAGAATATCTGGAGGTTATCTGGTCTAAACATCCTGTTTAAATAGACTCTCTAGGATAGTGTCCCAATGGATTTTTAATACCTCCTCAGTCTCCCTGGCCAATCTGTGCCAATGCTCCTTCACCCTCACAGTAAGGGTGTGTGTCTTGATGTTCAGAGGGAACATCTTGTGTTTCAGTGTGTCCCACTGCCTCTGGAGCTCTCACAGGGCACCATTGAGAGCTGTCTGGTGCTGTCTTCTGTCTTCTTTACAGACTCCTTTGAGGTGTTTCTACAGGTAAATGAGATTAATTCCCCCTGAACTTTCTGTTTTCTGAAATGAGATTCTCTCTCACAGAAAGATGCCTCAGTCCCTTAATCATCTTTGAGGCCCTTTGCTGGGTTCCCTCCGTTACGTCCATGCTTCTCTTGTACTGAGTATCTCAGAACTGGCCGCAAGACTCCACTAGTGCTGAGTGGAGGCAAAGGATAACTTTCCTTGACCTACTGGCAACAATCCTCCTAATACAGCCCAAGACACCACTAACACCTTTTGTTCCAAAGTCACATTTCTGCTTATGTTCAGATTGGTACCCACAAGAACTCTTAGGTTCTTTCCTGCAAAGCTGCTTATGTTGAGGCCAATAAGCCAGAATACTGACGCATGTGTTCTTCCTCCCTAGTACAATGGTTTGTACACCCCACCATCCACCCTGAAATGAAGATGGTCTCATCAGTACTGTTTTGTTATTTCCACAGCAGAAATAGCAACACCACTACAGAAGTGTGGAGAATGAGTTCCTCAAAAAATGGGGATATGTGAGCAATACAGCTTATCCAAAAGGATAGGCCTGTAAACATTTCAAGGATGAAAAAGTCATGTACAAAGAAGATGCGGAAAGTCACGTACAAAGAAGAACAAAAGATGGTAAACAACTCCAGAATGTAGGAATCAGAAGAAAGCCAGAAAAAAGAAATGTATAATTTTGCTGTGTTTGTAAGAAGAATTAACCAATAGAAACTAGAAGGCTAGAATAGAAATTAGAAAGCGTGCTTTTAGGGGCAACCAATTGTAAAATAGTATGAAAGGCGTGATTAAGGCTAAGAACTGTATAAAAGAGACTGTAAAAATTAAATAAATCAGCTCACTTCGATCATTTTGATCATAGAGAGATGTCCCATTTTCTTTCTGCACAGAAGGCAGTGAAAAACGAGCCCCTTGGTTGCAGCCTGTGTCAAAACTCAAATCTACTTCCTCCAGACCTGTGCGGAAAATGGCTTTTTCCTTAGTTTTACTTGAAAGAGAATATGAGTATAGTGTATCCTAATACGAGACACAAAATAATATAATTTTTGCAGTATTATTTATGACAATGTATTAAGTGCAAAACGTGTTTTTCCAATGTGGTTCAATGTTTTATAAGTTAAAAAATTAAATTTGAGTCTTACTTGCATTCACAATAAACAAGCAGCAGTGACTCATCCCCAGAATTTAAATAGTATGCTCTTATGGATTAAGGAGCCATTTTGAGGTTTGATTGTGTTTTCACTCTGGGTGTGAACTTTATCCCAGTTTAACAGGTGATATTTAAACAGTCTTTGTGCGACCCCTGGTGGAGAAATGCCTCAGCAAATCATTATTTGCATGAAAAAATTAACAATTAGCAATAATAATATCTGCGTGTGTTCAGCTGATCCACTTTTTATTTGGTTTTTTTTTTATCTTTTTCCCATTGTAAATTAATGGTCAGATATACACACATATTAATTAATCGTGCATGCACAGTTGGCATGTCTGTGCACCATACATGAATTCAATTCTGCTTATAAAAGTCTGGTAGAAATCCCTTTGAAGGGAAGACACAATAAAATGCACAATAAAGCACAAATTGCAGGTACTGATTTTTCCAACTTTAATTTCCCTTGCAAAAAATTGGAGATTTTAGGATACTTTTTTTCAGGCTGATGTTGACCAACATCACTGGGTGTAAAATTCCAGCACAGTAAAGCTTTATATTGGCTTAAATTTCAGCAATACAAAGAGGAAAAATCTTAAACTACGTTGAGGATGGTGGGGCACTGGAACAAGTTACCCATAGGTGCTGTGGATGCCCCAACCTTAGCAGTGTCCAGGCCAGGTTTGATGAGACCTTGATCAGCCTGGTCTAGAAGAAAGTGTTCCTAACGATGGCAAGGGAATAGGAGCTGGATGTTCTTTAAGGTCCCTTCCAACCCAAACCATAACTCTGTGATTCTGTGTATATATTTGCATGTGTATTTTTTTAAATAATTAAGACATAGATATTCAAAAGAGTTTTTATAGTACATCCTAGGTCAACAAAGAGAGAGAGAGAGATGAGGTAGAAATTTTAAGCCTAAATTCAAAATATATCTTCCCAAATGACTGTTGAACTTCATAAGATCAGAATTGTTTATTTGTTCAGTTTATTAAAAACAGATTCTCTTATTCCCTACATCAATACTATGATCAGTCAGGCAGTGAAATTGGCAAGTTTGGTATTCTTTTTTTCTTTGTCTATCTTGAGATAAAACCTGTGGATTTTTTTTTTTTTTTTTGAGCTTAATTATCCTTTCCCCCTTACCTTTCTCTCTTTTCCCCAAGAAAAATTTAAAAGAACCTTATAGTACCTCCCAGCTCATCAGTACTCGAAGCACTTACTAAACCCTGGGAAAACAAAATCAAGTCATTATTTTTCTTCCAAGTAGAATAAAATCATAAACCCGTATGTTCCATTTCTTCACAAATACTCAGTAGAGTGTCTGTACTAGGAATGTACGTGGAGCCAGGAAAAAAAAAAATGAAGAGCTGCTACATGACTGCTAGAATGCATCCTGAAATAGTTTGGCCAGTGCCAGGTGGTGCTTGCTAACACAGTGTTGAAACATGAGTCCCAGGATGTTACATGACAGTATTCTTAAAAGAAATAGAGAGGAAGCTGCCCTATTTTTTGAAAGAAAAAATGTTTTTTGGCAGGAACACACAAGAGGTACAGCCATGTCTGTTTTTATAGGAACAGATACGCATATTTTGATGTTTTAAATGTTCCTGATTAAGTCTCCTTTGTTGATGTTATCCTTCTTGGGAATCTGGACATGAATTATCCATTACACCATGGAATCCCTATTACTATTTCCAAGACATAATGAATTTTAAAATATAACACGAACATAGCTTCAACTACATTAATTCAGTATATTCTAAAGAAATACTGTAATAACCCATGTGTAGGGTTCCAGTAGATTATTGTCTTAATAAGTGTCTTCTGCATTCCAGGCATCCAATCTGATTAGTCAAGCAGATGGAAGAGCACTTTGTTCTCTCCAAGAATAGGCTTCAGTCTATTTCTGATTTGTTTGACTTAGCTTTGGCATTTTGTGCTGGCTGGTTGTTACAGTTCCCCATCACAGCACAGGTTTAGTCTTCTCAGGCTGCAACTGTTTGACTCAACTGGCTTACCATAACTTGCTGAAGTTGAAAAGCTCAGAGATGGATCTACTGTTAGTCCTGGGGTAGTTTTCAAATACTAACAATGGGGTGACAGCATCAATGAAGAAAGAAATTTTTCCTTGATGCAGCCACTCTCTAGGAAAATAATGTAGGCTATTTTCACAGGCTTAAGAATTGGACTGGCTAACAAAGGGTTAAAAGAAGGATATTGAGGAAAATGTATGCAAATTAACATTACTTCTTCATTTCATTCTTTTTTAATAGTTTAAAAGAGCCAATCTTTTTCCATTCTTTCTGATCCAAGTAGGCATAGATAAATAGAGGAGAAACCACAATGGTTCTTGAATTTATGAAACGGGGACTTCTTTTACCCACCAGAGACTGGGGACAGGCTTTTGTTGGCAAGCAAGCATCTACTTTAAGACTCTGTGCTACAGAATGTTTTTTCTCCTGAGATGATGTGAAATAATATACCAATCATAAAGCTCAATACAGAGGCTCAGATCTGAGCGCTCTATAACAGTAACTAAATGCAATATTACTCACTTCAACTGAGCTTTTAAGGCCAATAGTTTTCCAATTGCCAGGATACAACAAAGTTTGACTTTTACTGTTAATTATGTCCAAAAAGCTTGCTTTGCCACTATCTGCATAGCTGGTGTCTGAGTGTTATAATGGTGAATACCTGCATTTCTCAGTCTTCCCTGATTATCTTTTCACTTGCATGTGCATTGTGATAAATGAACCCTTTAAGTTCCTAGATTTTGTGTTTTCCCATTTTTCTTAATCTTTTTTTTTTACACTCCAATATTTTGTGCAATAAATGGGTAAGATTCTAGTGAATAGAGTTTCTAAGTATGAAACGTGATTGTTTTTACTCTACATGCACATTAATGTGTAGGACAAAGAAAGGTCTTCACAGCAGTTGAAGTTATGGCTGCCATTTGCAGTAAAGCCTAACCTTTTCTAACACAGTAAGTGCCATTATCTGTAGGACAAAACTTGATTTTTCTTAATGCAAGGTTGACCTTGTTAGTTTTATAAGGAAAATAAAATGAAAGAAAATCAATAAGAGAATGACATTATTGGAGAAGCATAGAGGGGAAATATTGTGTTTTCTTTCAGAAATACTGAGGAGTGTTCTGTGCCCTTGTATTCTGACCATCCATATGCACCTAAACAGTTTCCTTCTCCTTCTTTCTAACAGATTAAGTTTAAAAATTTTGCTTCTGCACAATTTCACACGACACATATATACACTCAAAATACGTTCCCTTCATCCCTCTTTTTCATTCTGTAATTGGAGACTATTCCAATGCCTTCATGTATTATATGCTTTCAATGTAGATCTGCATCACCTTTTGGAAAGAGAAGCTGCCCATTCTCCAAGCTGAAGGGAAGTTAGTACCACTACATTAGTGTGATACTCACTTGAACCATCAATTAGAAGGATTTACTAGTTTGGACTTAGTGCTGCGCTATTGCTAAAAGCTTAGCCAGCTTCATCACAGGCAGAAATCACTTGCAACTTTCTGCAAAATGTTATGCAGACACACCCCTTCATTTTTATACTACCACTAAATTACATTACGTTGTATTGCATTTTGAGTCGTATATTCATAGCTGTAATTTATTCATGTAACCAAAATCTCCGCTGACCTTCTGAATCATGTTGAAATTGCATTTAAATTGCCATGATCTGTTAATTCTAGGTTTTCCTTTCAGAGAAGCTGGGTAATGCAAAATTATAAGAAGCTGGTTTGCACCTTGTCTCACCCTGAGACAGAGTTGTGGTTCAGGCTAGGACGAATACTATACTTAGCAACTCACAAACACTCAGAGGTTTATTAGCATAAACATAGACAGAGTGACACTATCTCTTTGATGATTGGATGAATGAGGGGGCTTTAATACCTTATGAACTGATGAAATTGTGATAATACTTAAATTAGTCTACTAAGATACCATTTAATCATGTTTTTTACTTTCAAATCCTTTGGTGAGTGAGTTAAATCTTGGAAATAACCCTTATTTCTTTGACTAATATAATAGATCTATATCCTTACATGTGGTTGAGTCAACAAATATTTCTCTACTTATACTCCTTATTGCCTCTACATTTAATTATATGAAAAATAAAGATGAATTATTTAGTTTCAGAATGTCCTATGAAGACATAACAATATGTTTTTAGATGTTAAATTATTAATTAACAAAATATGACATTTCTTCTTGTTCTTGCAAATCTTTTCTACGAAGGTGAGACATGTGGACCTTCTATTGTAGACAAATGCAAGAGGACCATAATTTTTGTTCTAGCTGTTTTATAACAAAAGATAATATTGCTAGCACCAGCAATCCTGGCAAAATTAATACTAACAGAACTATTCCCAGCTGCTGCCACACACAAATTTTAAAACTTCAGTATGTCTCTTTCTTGGATGCAGTTTCTATAGGTCTCTAGCTTTTGTTTTACAACCTGAATAATTCATGAGCAACAAGTCCAGGTCCTCAGGAGAGATCTATGTTTAGAATGCTAAGTGAGTAAGAATTTTTTCAACAATTTTGTTATAAGAAAGTACGAAGTGTTACAATATATTGAATTTACTTCTATTGTGTGCATTTACTTGTAGCTATTCAATTCTCTTCATCTCTTCCTTTGCTTACAATACAAATAGATATAAATGTTGTGTTTTCATTTCCTCATCAGGAGATTTATTTAAAAAATAAGCAAGAAAATAAAATCAGATAATTATACATTCTGAGGAATGCATTTTTGACTGTTGAAAACAAGTTAAAGCATAATTTGAAACAAAAACCCCTCAAAATTTAGTCATTCTTCTGAGGAATAGATTATATTTTTCATTAAAATAAAGCATGAACGTGCACACAATTTATTTTAAATGTGCAGAAATATTTAAGAAATCATATACTTTGTGTACTTTGTGTACATCTGTGCTACATCAGGTCAAACTGATGAGATAAAATACATCAGAGTGCATATTTCAGTTAAGAACAGTGCTAAAAGTAACAGGACAGGTGGTATAATAAAGTGCTGTAAAATGTGTGTGTGGGGGGGGTGTAGCATTTACACATCTTTTTTTGTTCTTTTCTGAGAGCCATTGAGTATTTTCAAACTTTTCATTTCCCCAGTAATACTAAATTATAGGAAAAAAAAATGGTTCAAGAGGAGAAAGTTGCTTTAAAATTCAGGAGGTATAATTTTGATAGACAAAATGGAAAACACAGTACATCATCTCTTGTAACTTAGAGGACCAAGAGGTCCCCAAGTTCTGATGAGTGTTCTAGAGGAGACATCTGTAGAACCTCATGGATGCCAGTTCTCTTTAGGTCTGTATAGATATGGGATTGATGGTATCTCTTTCCAAATATAGATTTAAATGGAAAAAACTTGTACCGCATTCAGAATATTTCTCTAAGGGACAAAGCTTCTAGGGAAAAGTTATCTCTGACTTTGACTAAAAATATTATATTTGGACCAAAAAATCTTCCATCTGAAAATTTCAGGGGAATGGGGAATATATATTTGTTCTAGAAGGTTGAGTCTGATCAAAGTGACATCTTTTAATGGAGTACCCATTGGCAAAATATTTGATAAATTCTATTCTAAGTGAAATATACAAAATTAATTATTTGTGAGTTATCTATGTACATTCTTCTGTTAATTCAGCTATGATTTAATATTTCTGGTGTTTATACACACACACACACACGTGCACTCATATTTTTTGAAGATTCTTTCAGAGCCAAGGCTTAATAGCATGTATTGGTTGAATGTTGCGTTTCAAATAGCTTGAG
Source organism: Hippolais icterina (assembly GCA_013400075.1). Taxonomy (NCBI): domain Eukaryota; kingdom Metazoa; phylum Chordata; class Aves; order Passeriformes; family Sylviidae; genus Hippolais; species Hippolais icterina. Next base: position 63,752 of record VWYN01013433.1, read on the forward strand.
TTCACAGGGTGAAAAAACAGGTCAAATGTAATTTCTGAAGTTCAGTGTGAGCCAATTAAAAAAAATAGATATGGGAAGAGTGAAACTGTCAAATTATAGGCTTCATAATTAACTCAGATAAGTGGTCATTTAGATCAGTTTTTTTAATATATGTTCTCAACTAACAAAGTTGAGATAAGACATTTAAAGGACATTTTACTGTACTGTAATTCCATATAAAGATTATATTAAGAGAAAGTTTAATATACACAGTTCAGTGTCAGGAAATAAGCAGTCTAAGTTACATGTCATGAACCATGCTCTTGTTTACAAGTACAATGTTACATGTTGTTTCTCAGTGGAAATAAAAGACAGTGCCACACTAATTCAAGCTATAAGGTAAATCACTTCCAGAAATAGCTCTACCTTTTAGAAGAAGCAAAAAATGAAGGGCAAATTTGCAGTTACACTTGCTGGGCACGTTTTTAGCCAGTTGTAACTATGGCTTCCACTCAGAGACACCTTTTCTAAATGTTAATACTATGAGCTTCTTTGGGTAATAAATGCTTTAACATAAAAGAGTTTTATTTTTCCTGGTGTGTGTTTTTCAGCTGCAGTAACAGAAGATTTGTTTTTCAATACCTAAAAGCCTGTCTGGTGTTTAAAGTAGTCATAAGACAAGCAAACACATAGCATATTTTGGTTAATATTTTGGTTAATACTTCTTTGAAAATGTGGTTCCTGCTCGTCATGAATGACTATAAACAAACAAAATCTTCAGAAGAACAGGAAAGTGATATTGACTTTCTGTCCTCTGAAACTAAGGTGAACAATTCATTTGCACAGCCTTTATGGCACTTTGTCTGCATTATTTCCAATTTCACATAGTATTTAATGATAGAGCTAGAACAGGAGCCGTGATTATCCTGTAACATCAACAAAGAATTTCAGAAAATATTAAGGAAATTATGACTTATGTGTGTCAGAATAGTGGCTATAATTGATTGTTTCCAGTTCCCTAAGGCATTACAACTTCAAAACATTCCCTGATATTATCTTAAAATTAGGTCTGGATAGAGTAAGGTGTGTAGAAAATTGCTTAAATGGCTGGATTGGTCACTTAGTCACAATGGTAGTTAACTGCATATTTTGAGAACTGTATTTTTGAATGATGAAAGTATGAGTTGCAGCATCATAACTGGGAACAACAAAAAACCCTGAAAGTCTGGGACCTGTCTGGCCAATGGGATATATTTTCCATTTAAAAGGGAGTGACTTTAAATTTGCATGTCCTTTATTTTTGATTTATGTAACAAAATGGGAAACAATATAGTTCAAACTGGGAATAATTTTATTGTATCAGATTAGACTCTTAAAGTACCAATGGATAATGACAGATCTAGAGAAATAAGGACACAATACAAAAGATTTTCTTGCATTAAATTGGATTCTGTTCTGCATGAATTAGATAAGGGTAGACTGTGTTATTTCTTTAAAGTTTCAGTAATGCTTAAGTTCTTAAAGAAAGATTCTGAAACTTAGAAATAAACAGTAGTTTATTTCTAAGTATTGTTTTGTTTGTCTGATTTTAGGGAACTGTCTGTTTACAAGGAACTTGGAAGTTGTCTTTTTACAAAAACAATAATGGAGATAGTTTTTTATCAGCTAAATTTCCATAAAATTTTCATTTTAAGTCAGCATTGTTCAGTTTTGGAGCACTGAACATTGGGTTCAATTTTTTTTTGAATGCTGATACCGTATTACCTATAGAAATTAATGTTTATGTGATACTTTCCACAAGAACAAGCTCGGAGAGGAAGGTGATCTCACTTTTCTGGTGTGTGGTAAAAGGATGAAAGGGAATGACTCAAAGCTGTGCCAGAGAAAGTCCAGACTAGATTTTAGGAAAAAAAAATCTTCACTGAGATTGTGGCAAGCAATGCAAAAGGCTCCCTAGGGAAATGATCATAGGCCCAAACCTGTTGGTGTTCAAGAGGCATTCCAACAATGCTCGTGCATATACATGGTTTAAGTTTTAGACTGCTCTTGTGGGGTCATGATGTGGCACTGGATATCCTTGTAGGTCCCTTCCAACTCAGGATATTTAATGATTCCAAGAGAGAATTATTCACTTATAGATCTCTTAGCATTTTGAATCTTTTGCTGCAGTATGAAAATATCAGTGGAAAATTCTAAAAGTTCCTTAATGTCTAGTTTCAAAGCTGGTTGCTCAAAGTATCATTATGACTCATTACTCATGATAAATGAACAGAGAGAGAAAAACTGCTAAGCTTTTAAAAACACAAAAGACACAATATCCCAAAACAGACCAACAGTTCCGTGAAATAGTTTGTTTTGAAAATCTGAAGATGCTGTTTCTTGAAACAAGCTTTCAAGGAATAACATTAGAAAGGACTTTAGGAAATTATCTAATCCTTTAGGGCCCTAATGGAGAGATCAATAAAGCACACTTTTAGTACTCCTAGAACTTTTTCCTCTACATGTTCTTTAAGACCCTAGGCCTCTGATCAAGCATTTTCATTTGATCCTGATGTTTTAAAGTTATTAATACTTTCTAGTATGAATAAGCTTTGCTTTAATTTAAATCTTTCCTAAACTTCTTTTATTTTTTTTTTGTATTCCAGCAGAGAGATAAAACATAAATAAAAATAAATTCCTTTTTGCAGCAGCTCTTTACAGTCCTGGAATTGCTTTAATGTTTATCCCAGACTGAATAGCAGGGATTCACTCAATCTCTTTTCATTCACATTTCATAAAATATTTTCCAATTGCTTGTTATTCATCTGCATCTGTCCTGAAGTGTAAATTTAGACATAATAATCCAGCTCAGCCCTGCTGAAGCCAGGCTGGGTAGAGGGCTACTTCATGTCCTTTATACATCATACATCAAGATAAGAACGGTAGAATAATTGGAGAAAAAATAGTAATACTAATTGAACTTATGATAATTACAGCAACAGCAATAACAGTAATCTAAAGGGGAGCAAGAGAAAGAAATATCATGCAAGATAAACAAGTGCTGAACAACACTATTGCTCACCATCCACTGACTCTGCTTGTCATCCCCTGCTTGTCCCCAAGCAGTGACAGGCATCTCCTGGCCAACTTCCCCAGTTTATGTATGGAGCACGAAATTCTATGGTCAAATATATGTTTCTACTTCAGTGTGATGGGATGAATAAATGAGAACAACAAAGAAAATATAGAGAGAATGAAGATTCACTTGCAGAGAAGAGAAAAATTACAGGAAGGGAGAAAATTTAACCTTATTGTGTCCATTATTTCTTATAAAGAGAACTGGGTGGAGAAGGATTAAAAATTAAAGATCAGAAAAGGCAACAGACATGTATGAAATATGAGCGACCTGAAGAAGTGTACAAGCCAACTGATGACACTGAAGGGATTAAAAAAATTGTTGTGCAGTTTCTGTTCACTCTTCAAGGATAAACTGCTTGAGAACCAAGACTGGTCAATTCTAAAATGTGAAATTACAGACAGGTGTAGGAGAACTGGAATTGGGGAGCAAAGGAAGTAAATTAACTCAGACACAGAAAGGAAGTACAGGAGAGGTTGTACAGGAGATTAGCTGCTCAGGAGGTATATATAAACAGAATTTGTGCATAAAAGATGGGAATTAGAAAACTGGCTGAGTTGTCACGATTAAAGGTTTGTGAAGAGCAGTATGAAGTGGAGATAACCTCAAGTGATTGGCCACATTCCTGAAAGCTTGGAATGATGATTGTCTAGTCTCTTTATTATTCATCTGGACGATAGAAAATGATGAATTATCAACAAGTTTGCAAACAATGCAAAATTGGTGGAAGTGATTCACAGGCTGATGGACAGAGCTGCTGTTCAGGAAGATTGACACAGGCTGGAAAAAGAAAAATGTACTTTTGTCCTAGGTGGCACAAGAAAAGCTGAGATATTGGGATTTAGTCAGTCTAAGGAAGAGAAAACAAGGGAGAGAGGGATCTTATTGCTTTCTACAAGCGCTTGATAGAAAGATATAGTGAAGAGTCAGCCAAGGTCTTCTGAGAGATGCACAGTAATAGTTGTGCCAACAGGCACAATTTACAAAAAGAAAGGAGTTTGTAATGTACTGTGATGTACAGGGTTTGTGCTTTGTTAAAATTTATTTTAAAAATTAAAGTTCTCCTTTCCATTTGCATTAAGGACAAATGCCTACTTTTTAGTATCCTGTAGGTTATGGATAGTATATGTAAATGAAATGTTCCTGCTTAGCCTTCACAGACCATACTGACAACACTGGGAAATCATTGTTGCACAGTGCTACTTGCATTAATATTAAATTCAGCAGCCATGGAAAAATCCCACTAATACCAGAAGCATCCAAAAAAGTAAACAATCTAAAAAGGACTGAACAGCTGCAATGTAGTGATTGCAGGTTACACACACTTGTAGATTGCTCAGATGACACAAATTGCTTTATATTTTGTAGGTACATGGAAAATATGTGTGATAATATGATTGTATGTGCAGCATATCTGTGTGAACACATAGCCTTACAAACATAAATCTGCCTATAGATATAGTATAAACCTAAATTCACCTATAGACATGATATATAATCTTTCTGACTTAAATAATTATCTAATATTGTGGAATCAGAATGACATCATCAAAAAAAGCATGAAAATAATCAGAAGATATTATATACCAATGCTAATATGATTTTCAAGAGACAGATTACATGATTTTCAAATATAGAAATAAAGGGGAGTTCTCAAAGTCTGACTTTAGCTTAATGAGATTTTTTTCTTTTTGATAGACAAATATGTGTTTGTTCAAAAAAGAATTCATAGGAAAGTATTCTGCACATTTCCCTCTTCAGCTCTGGATAAGCTCATATAATCTTATTTACTATATACTAGAGATTATGTAGGATGGTGTGGTTGCCAGACACATCATCTGTAATGTCTGTAAGTCAGAGTTTATAAGAAAATGCACACATATTTCTGGAGGAGCAGTTATAAAAATATATATGGAAATGCAGATGATATAAAAGTTGTGTTATAACAAAAGGAAGGAGGCATAAAGAAGGATAGAATTTTTTTTTTTTGAAGAAAAATATCTGTTAGAAAAGAATCTCTAAACAGTGAGTATCTGTTCACTACAATAAAATTAAATGTGCAATTTTAATTTTGAGTTACATCTTTGAATAGCAATCTACAAATAAAAATACTGTAAAATAATTTAATCCTTTCAAAGTAACTTCAGATAAATATTTTGCAGCATATTTAAAAATCAAGACCTCAGTAAAGGGAATTTTGGTGTAGGTTGCAGAGCCAGGATTGCATATTTTTAACATCCTGATGTCAATTAAACTGCTCCAGTTGCAACACATACCATCTTTTAATAAATTTTTTATTAGTATTGAACTATAATCTTTAAAAAATCAAAAAAACCAAAACCATATTGTCTTAGGTGACAACGTAAGATGTAACCAACAGTATGTATTCTATCACCATCTTCATAAGCTGTTAAAAAAAAGGTGGAGCAGTGTTCTTTATCTCTTTCATGACCCAACCCTAATAACTCCCTTTGAGGGCTATCTTCTGCTAATGGGCCATCAAGCTTCACTGCATGACTGATAAAGTTGCATCATCCCACTGTGAGATGCTCTGCCCAGGGGGAGGGACCAAGCATTCCTGCCTGGACATAACCTGAGGTTTGGAACATCATGGGCAGCCTTACTTACTGGATTTCCCAGGTGACAAGAGCTACATAACCACCACTGGAACTTCAGAGGAAGACCAGGCTCTTCTACAGGATCACCCCTTCAATGGAATCACATCTGTCACTTTAACAGGACTGCAGCCACAATTTATTCAGACTGCTACTACCACCCTGACCAACAAGGTGTCGGGTTGTATCCTGACTCTTTCAGGTCAAGTCAGTGTTTTCTGCCTTTATTTTAATTTTCCTATTAACTTGCAGTTCTAACTTGGAATCTCTCACTGGTTTGCTTTCAAACTAGTATACACAAATACATACATATATATATATATATATAACAAAAAATATTAGTGGAAAAAATCACTTATACATAACTAAATGAGAGCTCTGATCTGTCCAGGGATAGATTAAATATAAAAATAATTCTATTTGAACTGAGAATATATAATTTGACTTTTAATCACCTGTTAAGTAATTTTAGGCCAAGAATAGGTACATATACCTTAGGTATATCAATTTCATAGATTAAGTAGTGTAAGTTAACACATTTTTTTTAGAATCAAAGCAATTGTTTTCCCCCTGATAATTTTTAACAATAACTCTTGGCCATTTGTCTGCAAGAACTATAATATAAATATCATTGTATTTGCTGAAGTCAAAGGGTCATTCACAGATATTGGTGAGAATAGAATGACATCTTATAGAAAATATCTGTCCATATTTAAGTGGAAATATTAAATACTTGTTCACATTAAAAAGGGAGTAGATTTAAACTGGATTTTGGGAGAAGTTCTTTACTGTGAGGGTGGAGAGGAACCGGAACACATGGAAGTTGTGGATGCCCCATTCCTAGAACTGTTCAGGACCACACTGGGTGGCTCTCTGAGCAACCTTGTCTAATGGAAGGTGTCCCTGTGGTATTATTTCTTAATACCATACAAATCTGTAGTTACTCTTGATAATTTAAATGTAATAGTTCAAGAACTTAAAATTGTTTTCAACATCTTTAAACAAATTTTCAAAGCATTTTCTTCTGTGAAAATTTCTATGACTTGTTAAATATTATTCATACATTATTAAAAAATCTTCTTAAGGTAAAATCAGCATTAAAAAAAATCTGTGCCATAAAGGAAAAAAAAAGAAAATATTTTAAAAATTTAAAATCTATTGAGGTTTTTTTAGGCTGTAATATTAAGATATTCATATATTTTCAGGACACTTCTAAACTACTCTTTGCCCACTGATTTTGTTTCAATCAACACAATGCTTTCAACACTAAATGGATGTGTGCATATGAGAGTGTGTTTAATGGCAAGATCGTAGATCTGCTAGCAAGTACTCTTATTTATACAAATATTCATTTTAAGTGCCAAAAAATTTAAAGTTTGAATGTGGATGTTTAAATATACTATCTACTTTGAAATGTCAGAAGAAGCATCCCAATTTCCTGAAAACAATTAAGAAACAAGTATTTATGAAGCTTTACATATAAGAGTAACTCTGTTGAAATCAATGGTAATTTTGAAAAATAACCAATTTTGTGAAAGATTCTTCATGAGATGAGGATGTACAAAGTTTTAAAACATAATGAAACAAGGAAAAAAACTGTCACGATATTCCTTGATTTTAGTTACATTTAAACAAATTTAGCTACCAGAAATAAGTCCAAGAGAGTTATTATGATAAACTCAATTAATATCCATACTATTTAAAGCATTAGCTGAAGCTGAAATCCTACTCTAAACACCACATTTTACATCTGCATTCAATTTCTAATTTTGGATAATCTATAATCCAGTGGAAATATATCTGATCATCTAGAGAACTGAAAACCACTGTAAATATGGTACAAGATGACCAAGATTCTTTGCTTTTTATAAATTTGGATACAGTGTTTACCTGTGGAATTTTATGGAAGGCAAGTTTATAATGGAAATTTTATATATATTTTTATTCTTTTATTTCTTAATGTTACAATGAACTCCAAAAGTTTTCAATAACTACTGTTTTATTGCAGACTTTTAATTTTTTTACAGATGGTTTATTGTACACTATCACCAATTTGTGATGTTGCAGCTGAGTTTTTTGTTTTCTTGCTTGCTTGTTTTTTTTTTTTCCCCAAGAAAATCTATTCTGTCATTTAATTCTTTTTATTAGTGAGAGTTTTTGTGAAAATTATTTTTTTTCTCATTTCCAAACCACCATCTTTTTCCAATTAACTGTAAATTAGGAGTTAGTTCAAATGTTCATTTATATATTACCTAGAAATTGTTGATAGATTTTCATATGCCTCTTGTTGGCATATTTGCTGTATATAAACACAGTCATCCCTCTTTCAATGATTCCTTTTACCTAGATGAACATTAATGGCTAAATCAAGGAGCTGAACTCTACTGTATGAAATTCAATTATGCTCTTGAAGGATAAGTCTAGGGAAAATCTTGCTTAACATTTCCACTTGGCCTTGGCAAAGAAAACAAAATGTGCTGATAAAAATGCTGATGGCACAAAGTCATAGAAAGAGTTTATCTATAAAAAGGACAGTTGGGATAAAATACAGGAAAACATTACTTTGAAAGCTGAAACAACTAAGGTAGGAAGAAATTTAATAATACAAAATTCCAGGTCAACACCTATGATGGGGTCCTGTAGTACAAATGGACATGGATATAAGCCCCAGCTGAAGGATGACTTTTGAGTGCCCCTATAACACAGCCATGGGGAAAGCAAAACAAACTGAACAAACAACAAATCCAACAAGTTAGATATTTCAGAGACAGGAAAAGATTCTTAATAGCGTGCAGTCACTTGGAACATCACACAGTGTAATTATGCTTAAAGGTAGTTGTTGACCTGATGCAAAGAAAGGTAATTGGTATGATCAGAAATATGGAAAACCTGTCCTATTGATGATTCAGAGAGCTTGAGTAGTTGAGTTTACCATTTAAATGGTGAGAGGACAACTGTGTTGTCCTCATAAATGTCATAAACTTGTTGGAGAAATTCAAGGAAAAAACATTTTAGAAGTAAAGTAAAAAAAATTGCACTAAAATATTTTTCTACTCTCAGTTACAGATAAATTTAGGCTGCGAAATAAGTTTATGTTCATACTGCCAGAACAATGTAGTTTCATATCTATTTTCCAATAGGAGCAAAAGGAACAAAACCCCCTGAAAGGGATATGAGGTATTGTGGGGAAGTATTCATATTTTCTACTGCATGTGTCATAATTATATGTCAGAAGATTCAAGATGTGGCATCATTAGGTACTAGATAATTTGAGCTGTCCATCATTTTCTTGACACTAGACATGAAAGTGAACACTGAAATCTATCTTAGTCACTTCAGCAGACAGCTAGAAGAAACAGCTTTATCTATTTTTGATATTTATGTAAAGGAATTTGTTGTGGGTTTTGCTATTTTTATGAAATTAGATTTAATAGCTTATCTAATTTATGCATGGCCTGTAAAAGTACTTGTTTCTTCTTTTGCTGCATGTTTTCCACAAGAGTTTTAAACATTAAATTCCAGACTTGGATAGCTGTAAGGTTTTTAGGTGTCACTCAGCTACACAGTTTTGTTTAATTTTTGTTTTCACATACACTGAATTTTATGCTGTGACTCTGTAAGACCTTTAACCTATTCTGTAATATTCTCTAGAATAGTTATTTTCCCATAACTGGCTTTTAAATTTGTTTAAAAAATAGATCAATATCTGCTATCATTGTGGTTTGCTATTGGTTGTGGCGGTTTTGTTTGTTTACTGTTGGGTTTTTTGGTTTATATATAAAGCTGGGGGAAGAGGAAGGACATTCAGAGTGATGGCATTTGTCTTCCCATGACATCATTATGTGTGATAGAGCCCTGCTTTCCTGAAGATGGCTGAATATCTACCCACAGATAGGAAGTGGTAAAAAATTCCTTACTTTGCTTTGCTTGTGTGCACAGCTTTTGCTTTACCTGTTAAAACTGTATTTATCTCAACCCATGAATCTTCTCACTTTTACTCAAGGGCAGAGTGAGTGAGTGGTAATGTGATGCTTAGTTGCTGGTCTGGTGTTAAATAGTATTTTTCAGATGCAGATACAGGTGTTTATTATATCTATAGAAAATCACATCTACATACGCATTGAAAGAAACTTCTCGAGAACACGAAGTTCTCATTTTTTCATGTTCTGAACAAAACCCAACCCTACGCTATTTACTATATTACTAGAGAGAAAATTACCTCAGTTCTAATTAATATAATTGATGTAGGAAGTTACAGATAAATACTGTGAACTAAAGCAATTCTAAAAGAAAAGTGTACCTTAGGAAGAGACCTATGCTATCAACATTTATATTTATTTTCATTATGTTCTTATATTTTTATTGTCAAAATTGCCTGTTTACCATCTCTTAAACTTGTACTAGAAAATAAAAATTAAAAAAATAAAAATAAAAAAAGAGATTTTAATGGGATAAAAATTCATTGAGATGCAAAGATTTTTTTAATCAGGTAAACATATCTCAACATAAGGAATACTATAATTTTATACTAAGACAACAGGGGCTTTACAAGGAAATTGCTAGATACTGTGTATGATCAATAAGGGAGAATAAGCAATATACTTTTTTTTTTCCTAAACATAATGTTTTTCATTTCCTTCTTATAATTTGCAGAAAGAAAAAGAAAAATATTTAATATGCTAACAAGCAGATGGAAGTAAATGACAGACACTCAAAAGAAAAATAAATGTAAAATAACTAATAGAACCATTGATTATTTTTGGTACACTAATGCAAGTACCAAAAGTTCTACACTCATAAATACAGCAGAAATGGTTCCAGCAAGTAATAAAATGCAGACATTTTCAGTGGAACTATCTGTCATTCCAGATCAACGTCCACAGATGTACTATATAGTACAGGACTTAAATTGGACAGAGATAAATGTCTTATGTAATGCTGACAGAATGTCAGATTTTGGCTAGAAATGAAGGGTACATGGAAAAGAACACAGAAAAATGTATGCTGAAAAAAAACTCTCATAGGGAGAATAACAATGAAAACAAAGAAAAATGCTGTTCCAGCTGTGAAGTGGGAAACTGGAAAGAGAATTGGGAAAATACTGTGACATAGTTTGTTTTATGCATTGCAATTTAAAACACTGGAAATAAATTGTCAGCAATTGATATTAACTTTATGATATAGAAAGACTATGTAAAACAGGAGTGATTCACAGTTCATCAAGGTCAAAGGAAAGATTGTCTTTTATTTAGGTGGGTTACCATCTTTATTTTCATAGTTTAAGGCTCTGACAAGACTGTGATCTAAAGAAAAGTCTGCAGTGGGGAACAGAGCAGAAGATAAGAAGATTCCATGTTTCAATTTATTTTCTTAAACTTCTGTTTTATAAGACTTTATTTACTAATCTCCAATAATATCATAACTGATTTCAGTTGAAATCTTTCAAGACACCACACAAGAGAACAAGGAAATGCTCAACAAAAGTCTTTTAAAAGATTAGGGACTCACAGAATAAAGAGTGAGGATAACCTTGCTTTGACTGAAGATTAAATAGAAGAAAGAAAAGTTTGAAACTGTAAAACTGGATTTGAAATGCAATAAAAGCATTACAATCTCAGATTAATTATTTGAGGTCTTCTAGGTCTTTCAATTGAAGACCCAATAGAAAATACAAGGAATATCTAACATACACCTGTAGTTATACATCTTAGCACTTTTTAGAAAGAAAAGGGTATTTATTCTTATTCTTCTGATAAGTAGAAAGTTAGTTGAATTTAACATTATAATATAACAAGACAATATAAAAATAATTTATGTAATAGAGATTTAAATGAAGGTGAAGTGAAAATTCCATCTTATGGTTTGATGTAAATGATAATATATTACGAGAAGTGCCATGGTACCACAATATAGACTTGTGTACAAGATGTTTGAGTTCTAGGTAAACATATAAGCAATTTGTACTCGTATAGCTGCAGTAGTATATGCCTGCAGCAATCTAGTGCCAATAAAAGTTGGTCCTTTTACTTCTACTCACCATGAACATGATAGTGTCCTGGTGGACAAGGTAACCATGAGCCGGCAATGCTCCCTCTTGGCTGACAAGGTCAATGGCACGCTGGGGTGCATCAGGAAGAGCACATCCAGCAGATCAAGGAAGGTGATTCTACCCCTCTCCTCAGCCCTAGTGAGGCCACATCTGGAGTATCGTGTCCTGTTTGGGGCTCCTCAGTACAAGAGAGGCAAGGACCTACAGACGAAAATCTGGTGAATGTCCAGAGCATCTCTCTTACAAGGAAAGGCTGAGGGAGCTGGGCCTGCTTAGCCTGGAGAAGAGAAAGCTGAGAGGTGGATTTTATCAATGTGTACAAGACAGGGTGTCAAGAGCATGGTGCCAGACTATTTTCAGTGGTACCCAGTGCTATGAAAAGAGTCTATAGGCACAAACTAAATCACAGAAAGTTCTGCTTGAAGAAAAGAGCAGCAGCAGGGATGTTCTTCAGCTCCACACAACCATTCCTGCCCAGTCAGGAGCCCACTGATGGGTGTCTGAGAAGGAAACAGAACTTCTTTGGAACAATGAAAAAAAGTTGTTTGGAAGCTTATTTGTGTTTAATGATGTTTACATTATGTAAGTATTATTCATCTATTGCATTTCTTATATTGATCTTGACTATATAGCTAATTGATTGCTCTTAAGTCATGTTCCCAATAAACCATTTCAGTTCTGACCTGACTTTAGGTCATGTGAACTGGCCTGGTCTCCCCTGTGAAAGAAGTTTCTTTAGTCTAATTCAGAAATGCTGACAGAGAATTTCTGGAATCAGGTAAAAAATGTTATCATTTTCTTGAGACATCCACTTGCCCAACAGTACTTCCACAAAAAGTAAATTTTCTCCATTCCTTTCAAAATTCCTTTCTCTATTTCTCTTGTCTTTGAATCCTACTTCATTATTCAAATTTATCAAATTATTTGTCTTGGTGTATAATTTTTCAGACCTTTTCCATTAGCAATGTCATCAACAAAGTACAGGACTTTGGGCACTTACTATCAACTTCTACTATGTCTTATTTCTGCTCCTGCTGGTTTTGATATGGTATTTTATGTGGTGGTGGGGTTTTTGGGTTTGTTTGTTTGTTTTTTGTTTTGGTTTGGTTTTTTGCTTTTTGTTTTCCATAGAAGCAAATATGTATTTTTCAGAACAGTTAATTGCTCCTCAGTGAAAATGTTGAGATGGTGATTGACAGTACAAAGCCTAAATTTCACATTCCGTATTTCTGCGGAGAGAAAGATTCATATGTAAGAAAGATCTGCTCTGGTACTCTAAAAATGTTTGCAATTAGTATTCCATTTTTCCACAAAAAAAAAAAAAAAAAAAAGGAATTTATGTGAAAGAAAAATTAAAATTTTATTTATAATTCCTTTCTCACTCAGTTCTCTTTTCCATAGTTCTTTCTATTTTCATTATTGAAATTATATTTTACATAGGCACTCAACCCAGAATAATTTTATATTTTCCACATTCAATTGATGTAATTAAATTTGAGTTCCTTGTTTCCTCAACAGTAAGCAGAAGTGATATTTGCCACCTAAAAAATCAAAATTTTTCTCAATAATACAATGTGTGAATTATATAATGATATACATATTAATTTGACAATTTTGATTTCAATATCCTTATTTGGTTATATGCATATTTATTTGGTAGTTTGAAAGCATTTTCTGGAAGTTTTGATCAAAGATAGAGAAAAACCCCATATATATGTCTAGTTTATAATGCAGGTTAATTTTCCCAAGACCAAATTTGGGCACTATCAATGCTTATTTTGAGGTTACTTTTCCAATCAGAAATGATAAAAAAATTTGCAGTTTATTTGAGTTAATTGACTAATCTTGCTCATATTCATTTCCCACTGTCCAAAAAATTGAAACAGAACAAATATTTTGGGACATACTTGCAAAGCAACTTTGCCAAGAAAGAAAAAATACCCTTTCAATGCAGGTAGACGTGGTTGTCACTGTGGAGGTCCCTAATAATCCATCAGGTAATGACTCTTCCTATAAGAACTATTGAAAGGAACATCCACTTATTCTGTTAAGGTATAACTGAATTGAAAATCAGGGTAAAAAACCCATTTAAAAAATAAAGGAAAAAAGTAACTTCATTAAATACTAATAATTTGCATGAAGACTAGTCCAAAATGCATTATAATGTATAATCTTCAAGACATATAATGCACAAACATTATTCTTGAATTAATTAAGCAACCTGACCTTGTTAGTTGTCACTTAGCAAAGGAAAGGTTATTCTTTTAAAGATTGATCTAATGCCAGCTCAAGATTAAAATACTCTTCTAGTTTGCATCAGTGGTTTTGTGGTCTCCAAATAATACTAAGACATTACAGTTTTGTTTCTCTGCCTAGGTAATGAGCGACAATTCATACACATCAGTAATACATTGTACATGAAAGAATAAAATATATTTTATTCCATTTCTTGTACATTGTGTATGGGTAACTTCTCCAAAGTATTAGTTTTTTCAGAAAGCATTAAAAATTCCACAATGTTTAACCTCAATGTGCTGTGGGTGTTCCTATAAAAATAATGACATCTGTATAAATGCAAAGATGTTTAAGAGAGGAAAAGTGATATCTGTAAAATTTTCCAGTGAAGGATTTTTAAGTTATTCTTCATTCTGTGAAAATATGCTACAGAAATAGACACAATCCAGTCTGTTGCCATTAATATGGACATGTGCACTTTTTGTTCATTTTTTCTCTGCATTTTCCATATTCCTATTTTCTTTATCTTAGCAACAATATTTCCAGAATGAGGTGACATGAAAATTGATATAATGGCTTCATTTTTAGTAGATGCATAAATGCAATGCAGGGACAATACCTTCATTCAGTTGAAGTCTAAAGGTACAAAGCATCCCATTTTATACTTTTTTGACTTTCTATGGGCTCATGCTGCCAATATATTGTCAATATATCCAATATATTGAGAAACAGCCAAGAACTTTACTGTAGACAAATCACCTTCACAGTATGGCACATATACTAAAGTATTTCCATAGCAAATAAATTTCTATACCTTGTCTAAATATAAGTACAGGAGAAAATATGCTGTATTTTTTAGGAAAATTTTATGACTAGATTCTCTTCCTTTTGGGTTATATGTTAACTGTTCTTTTTTGCATTTTTACTTTGCCAAATGTAAAAGTTTAATCTAAAATGGAGGACATGTTCTTTCCTTAATGTTGTGCTTCACATATTCAATCTAATTGGTACTCACTGGAAAGAACTGCTATTTCCCTCATCTTTCCCTCACCTTTCCTATTTACTTAAGTAAAAGCTAAAGTTTCTGCTTCTCTTTATTTTTAAAGCTGCAGTCCAGGCATTTCTGATAAAATTATGCAGAAATGAAAAGAAGCCAATGTATAAACCAACCAAATTTTATTTAGGCTACCTCTAACCATAAAGAAGATAAATTTAGCACTCTCCATCTTTACCTGTAATTAAATCCAATGTCTAAAAGATGTCAAAGGTAATAATGTAATTGCTATCTGGATTCTCATAAGGTTTTAAACTGTGCTCTTTGCAAAACATTTTAAGGATATGTAAAGTAGTACCGCTTCCTCTGGGTTTTTTTTCAAGATGACAAATGAGATTGCCTATCATTTCATTTCAGACTTGAATTCTCCAGGCTTTGCAATTTTTCTTTTCTGTTAATACTCATGAAATATGCCTTTAATTACCTCGTTAAAAGGAAACAAGGAAATACAGAATTGATACCTCCAAACCATGCATTTCTATTTACTCTCACTTATTCTAATACTAAAATTCTGTTCTGAACTACTTATAATGATTTTTATTGTTATTGTGAGATTCTACTAACATTAATTGTTATTAATATTGTGTGTTAATTTCTATCAAAATGTCTTTCAGGTATTCATAAATGCTTCTATATGTTCACAAGTAAAGATTAGGTCTTGCTGTTTTCTTTTGAATTTTCATGTGGTAAACATCATTACAGTTGGGTAATAATGCTGAGAGGATGTGTCAACCATCTGATGAAGGTTTTTTTCAAAGAAATTTAGAGCGAAAAGAGAAACATAATGCTTGCAGATCACGAAAAAAATTATAAAAATTGAAGAATAAAATTTTTCCAGGGTGAGCTTGCACAGTTACGTTTTTGCTGATGGCTGGAATAAATCCCATGCTGGAGCTACATTTTCCCACTACTGCAGGACATTGCTAATTCATCAGCAGTACATATGCCCACTTTAAGTAGAACACTGCTAACTTCTACCAGTTTCACTGATACAGATCACTTATTTACTAACCTCTATTTGCATTCCAATCTTCTGGCCTCCAAGTTCATCCTCTGTTCTGGGAATGCTTTTGGACCAATATTTTTAATACTTGAGTATGTATTGAATATGCTCCAGGCTTTGAAAAATAAGACAACAGTGAAAATGGGCAAGTAAGCAATTCTGTTAAGGCAGTGGAAAATTAGTTGCACTTTTGAGCAAACTAACCTGAGCAATGACGTTGGCAAACACCATGGGGCCCAAAACCTTGATGTATTAAATTTTACTTATGTAAGTACATCCAGATGACTGATATCTTCAGAATACTCAAGTGAAAATTTCGTCTGTTGCAAGTTTTGGAATAAAGTTAGTGTCCAAAGCTATAGCTAAACTGGGTTCTTATACTATAGAGAGAGAAATTGAATTAGTTTGGATTTTTATTTTTTTAATTTTACTATTTACACAGATCTTTGGAAAATTTTTATATCATTACTTCTGGCTTAACTCAGAAAATCATAAATATATACTTGTCAGTGATCTTTATGCATAAAGATGAAAAAATCCCTTCCCGGTGCTTCAGTGTAATTGTATAAAATCACATTAAAAAGGGCTTTTCCTTCACTGCCCTTCAAATTATCCCAGATCCTAGAATGATGAAAAATTTAAGCAGTGCAGTATTTTTGCACTAGACAATCCAGAAACCTGCTACTTTTGTTGCTGATTTTAATTATTTAAGGAGAAAAAAAAAAAAGAATATTTAGTTCACTCAGGTGAGATTTTTTTACTGTCATGACCTCAACTCAATTTTAACTGTCCCATTAAAATAGTGAACTACTGACCTGTGAAGATGTTTTAGACCCTTATGCTTAATTGTTAGCCATTTTCTTCATGATTACTTCTTCCATAAGGATTATTATAACATCAGATATGTTGAAGGAAACAGAAAACATGTACTGAGTTAAATTTGAATCTCTGAAACTTAGTCTGATATTATAAACTCTTTTTGCAGTCTGTGCCAAAGGATAACAAGAAAAAAAACATTAAGTAATTAATCTGATCAAGGATAAGCATATTCTATCCTGAAAGATGTTTTGGGAGACATTTGGAGGAGTACAGAGCTATTACCCAAAGAAGGCAGTAAATTTGACTGTATGAACAATGCTTATAGACTGGGTAGGAAATAAAATTTACATAGAAAAATGGAACAATCAAGTTGAAAAATTGTATAGAAGAAATAGCTGGAAAACACAATTTAATATAGCATTGGTTTTGAGGAATAAAGAGCAAAATAATATTAAAAAACAGTTTCAGGAATGTAAAATCTCTTCATGTTAGCAACAGCTAGAAAAGATTGTTGTTATATTAACAGGTTAATTATATTCTAAAAATTTTATTATTAATTTTTAAATATTTCTGGTTAATTTTATATTAAAATTCTGTTGAAATTAAATGACACTATCTTGGAAATTTAAAATAAACACATCAGTTGAAAAATTAAATTTGTACACATGAAATAATAACTGTTTCTACTTTAATCACCAATGCTGTGTATTCTAATCTGCAGATTTATAGCTGGGAATTCCCTGTCATTATTTCCCTTAATGCAGTTTGACAGTTTCCTAAAGGCATATATTGGATTTAGTTCTATTTATTTTTATAAACTACCATAATAATTATGGTATTCATTAATATTGTCTATTTCGATTAGGATTGTTCTTCATAGTAGGTATCAATCCTAATCTGTGTCCAAACGTGAGACTCAAAACAGCCACTATTATCTTAAAACTATTCTACGTCAATAAGATATGATCAGATTTATGAGGAAAAAATCAATTTTGTGTATAGGCATTAAAAAAAGCTGTTTATAAACTACACTGAGAAAAAGAGGAAAGAGTCTGGTGAGAGCAGATACTGATTAGGTAAATACATACGTTCTAGATGCAGCAATTTGTCAGTGACAACGCAACATTTTTCATTAATCTGAGATCAGTGTTTTCATCTTAAATAAAGAAAATCTTTTCCAGTGACTCCAAGGAAAGCAAAGGTCTGTGATAAATGAGCCAGTAAATGGCTACATATATCTGACAACAGTAATCCATCCCTTTGTTTCCTCAGGGAAAGCCAGTAGTTCAGGTACACGCTGCTAACCAACAAAAAACATACTGTCTTTTTTAACAGGTGATTCCAACTTTAAAAAACATACTGTCTTTTTTAACAGGTGATTCCAACTTTATTCTTTCAAAGCATATTGCCAAGTGCTTTACCCTGGAGAAAGCTTCAGGTTCAGTATCCTAACTGGATGAAACTAATTAAGTAACATAGATTTCAAGTACAACTCTCAGTCAGCTCTATCTCTGTGGTGAGTGCTTTTTTTTAATATAAATGTGGTGACTTTTGAGGGTCCATCTGCAATGTTAAACAAGAGAGACTGGACAGTGAACTCTAGCACTACAGCCTCATCATCTATAGAGTTACTTATTAATTCAATTTCAAGCTTTGTTCAAAAGAAATTTTACAGTATTGAGATATCTACTGACTCTAATGAGAGCTCAGACAGCTCTAACACACACAGACAGATGTAAGAGATGAGTGTCAATCCCCCATGAGTACTTAGGCATTAAGCACCATTTGATTTTCTCAACCATATCCTCCACAGCCTATGGTATCCTACCAGCCTAAAGGGCACATATATTCTGTAGTTCCTGCACTAGACACATTATAATAGTGTGCCACTATAGACACACTATAAGATACCTTATTTCTGTAGGGTATCTAAAATATCACTAGTTGACCATTTCTAAGTCTTGATTTCTGTCCAGGTAAGTTCACCCCAAATCTGAAACCCCCTGCAATCATTTCTGCTCCAAACTTCAGAATCAACCAGTAACTACCCAAAACAGTGTATTACCAGCATGACTGATTTCATTGCAGAAAAATACTGTCAATTCAATGTCATGAATATATTTATTTTGTGAATGAAAAAAGCCTGAGAATTCTAAGACTCCTTTTCTTTTCATTCTGTTCTTTGAAAAGACTCCACAAATGAGCTAAATCATATCTTTCTGAAGTACATAATGAAATATTCCTATTAACAATAATATTAACAGATTTCTCATTCTGAAAGCTGTGGTAAAGAGGCATAATAAACGAGATCAGCAATGAACTAACTTACCAAGAATAAATTTTTAGTTTATTTTTAAAAACTAAAAATAGTTTTATCATTCTTCTTATTATAAGCTGACAATGCAGCAACTTGAATTATTAGAAATTTCAGATTTTAGCAGTTGTTTATTTTAGTAAGCAATAGACCAGCAAAATGTAACTAAGGAAAAATGAAATATTAAAAAAAAAAAAAAAAAAAAAACAATACCTGGGAAA
>VWYN01013433.1:83184-101206 GCA_013400075.1 Hippolais icterina
AAAAAAAAAAAAAATCACAATCACTGGTAAAAAGCTTGTGTTGCACAGGAAGTAACTGAATCAAGAAAAGTTTAATTACAGCAAAAGTTGTACATAATTTTTCTCTCTTGTTCTATTGCTAGGGGATTCAGTTTTTTGATGAGTTAACCTATGTTGAAAGCAAAGCACCACTTACATGTTCACTTACTCCCTGCACCATCCCATAACAGACAGGGGAAGGAATAAAAAGAGAAAAAGCAAGAAAACTCATGGACTGAGATAAAGATATCTTTATCAGAGAAGAAGAAAGAAGAAAGAACAAAAGAGAGAAAGAGAGAAAGAGAGAAAGAGAGAAAGAGAGAGAGAAAGAGAGAAAGAGAGAGAGAGAGAGAGAGAGAGAAAGAAAGAAAGAAAGAAAGAAAGAAAGAAAGAAAGATCATCATTATAGGTAATACAACAAAACTCAAGTCAGCCTAATCACTGTGGACAGTAAAGCAGGAAAAAGAAAAAGCCATGACACTGTGCAAACACTGCTCAATCATATTTAGAACCAGCAGCAGATTTTCAACATTTAGTCACAAACCGTAACACAACACTATATGGACTGCTATGAAGAAAACAATAACCATAATATGTTTAAAGGGCCATTTTTCAGAAACCAATTTTTTTATGACAGTAGTATAAGATTTTGTGTATTGGCAGCAGTGCCGCAGCCAGTGATGATGTTTGTTACCATAAAGCACTTGGATTTGGAGTAGTTGTTACTTGTCTGAAACTACATGATTTACATCATTTAAACCAACTTGTCAACCTGAAGGATATGACCCAACCATGATTTATGATTGCATTTTTCTAGATTATTAAAAAGAAAAAGAGAAAAAAAGAAAGAAAAAAAAGGAAGGGTGGATTTCCCACTACTGCATACTAAAGCCACCTGATATAAATGTTTACTGATTTACTCTAGTGATTGTATTGCTTCTGTGTTGAATTCAGTACATCACTCAAGCAGTACATAAAAACTCCAAGTATTGCTCCAGCACTGCAAAATTTAGCAGCCATTTTTTAAAAGAAGAGATCTTACATTCTGGAAATTACTTTCTGGTCAAATTAAGATTATATCCGAATGGTTCTTTAAAAGCAATATAATGATTTCTGAGTTGTAAACATGTGAAGAGAAAGTCAAACCCAAGAAAAAAATACCCAAATTCTTTTGAATTGCATGTCTGAGGAATAAAGATACCAGAGCCTTGCTCTGAATTATGCTACCCTGACTACTGAATCATAATTTGAAAATATTTACTCCTTATGTTATATTTTCCATAATCCATAGGAGGCCCTCCTGAAAGAGGAGGACATTTTATTTCCTACTTTCAGAAGAAAGCAGATATTCCGTGAGAAAATGCTTCTGCATCTTGATGGGATTCTTGGGTTAGATTTACCCCGATTAGTTGTATGAGATGATGCCAAATTTTTCATGGTTTTACTAATTTCTTTCTATAATATGATAGATAAGTGCAACTTTTGAAATACATCCTTTCTTTCAACTTGTCTATCCATAGGCAGATTTTAAATTATTGCAAATATAAGTCCTGTGCCGGTATGACAAGATTCAAAATATTTCACATGTGAGAGAAATATAAGTTATTCTGCAGACTCACTTGTCTAATCTAATTTTAGCCAACTAAAAGTTAAGTATGTGAATCGAGCAGCTCCTCTTGATGCTCAGTATAGTTAATGGAAAGAGGCAGTGTGAATGACTGTTACACAGATAGAGTAACTGTTCCTTCAGCTGTAAAATAATGACCTAAGACAAGCAGAAGAGACTTTACATAATTTAAACACAGATATAGATGATCAAATGATGGTGATTTAACTTTATGAAAAGAATCCCAACTGTAAAATTCATTAGAAAACTAAGCCCAGAAATAAAAAAGTTTCAAAATTTAGATAGTATTTGTAAACATCACCTGTTTTTACCTGGAGTAAATGGTTCCAGGTGGACCTCCTAGGATGTGATTGGTTGTGAACAGTAGTAAAACAGCTCCTTAGTAAACCAGCTCAGAGTAGAGGGAGTTCAGCACAGGAGTTCCAAATTGCCCAGTAACGACCTTTACACTCTGTGGTCTCATAAGGTTGAATAGAAATCATATGACAAAATCTTTGATTGAGGCTAATCAAATCACAACCTACACATGCTGACTGGGCGTGGCACTCAATGCCGTGGTGTGGTTTACAAGGTGGTGTTTGGTCAAAGGTTGGACCTGATGATCTCAGAGGTCTTTTTGAACCTAACTGAT
Organism: Hippolais icterina; assembly: GCA_013400075.1. Lineage (NCBI taxonomy): Eukaryota > Metazoa > Chordata > Aves > Passeriformes > Sylviidae > Hippolais > Hippolais icterina. The sequence goes on from VWYN01013433.1 coordinate 85,461, forward strand.
TCTGTGATTCCATCTACAAGTTTATACTACCATGGTTATTATGTTGCTTCAGAAAACAGAAATACTTAGTTATACCTATACAGTTGGTATTTCTGCCTGGTTATATGTATCATTTTCTAATATAGTGCGTAACCTGTGGCCTTTCTAGTCTAAAAATTGTATTTTTTCCTTATCAGTATACAAACCAAGACTAAGATACCTTGTTATCTACATTTTTAGAAATATGCAGCAGATGGGAACTTTGAAAAAATTATGATCTAGGAAAAAGTTTTGTCCTCTATTTTGCCAAATACTTCACTAATATATGCATATTTTGAAGTATATATTTATCTGAAAAACAAAAAGGAAGGATAGATTTCCATTTAAAACAGAAATTAGGGAGTGTGTGATTAGCTCATTCCACTTCCATCCACAGTTACATTATCTTCTGAAAATACATAATTTCCTTTAGTTGTATATTCTATGAATCCTTAATGGATGACTTCCTTCTTTGGGTACACTCTCTTTAACAGAATCCTTAAGGTGCAGATTTAAAAAGTCTCTTGAAGGACACTACTAAGTGTGCTTACACTTCAGGAAGAAGACAAATGCTGTAGTGGCATTTATTTATTTAATCAATTGCCTAGATAAACAGATATGGAAAAAGAAACCAAAACAAACAGTGAACAAAACAACAATGAAGCCTCCAACATTCTTCTGTTGAAAACTTCGTTTAGCAAAACTTTAACCATATACATGTTTGCTATTAAAGCACCCGTCCAGAGACAGCTATTCTGAGATGGTTCATTCTTGCAATTCTTCCCATTCTCTTCACTTTATGCCTGGTGCAGAAAGTGGCTATATAGCCTCTGCTGATGCTATTCTAACTGGTGCTACCAAAAATGCGGTCAAATCTTTTTGCCTTTTTCAGTTCATTTGTGATTTACTTACGATTAAATTAATTGGTTTATCTTTCACAATCCCATGATATTTTGAAAATGTAACTTTTTCAGTTATTGAAAAAGAGATTGACTGTGTGATTAAAAAAAAAAATGAAGCTTCATCCCACTAGCATCCTCTAATGAAGGTTGCTGCTGATATAAATGGTAAAAAGGCAAGTGGCTCTTCCCCTCCACTCCAGAACCTCCCTCCCCGCCTTGCCACCATATATAAAGTTGTAGTCAGTTTCTGATCTCCAGCAAAATCACAGGAGCTGGTTGTATTTGGAAGTGGAAAGCACTAAAACTTTAATGATGTAAGACAGAAAAACAAGCTTTAAAAAACCTTAGAATATCACTTTGTTTCAAGTGCAAAATAGCTAAGAAAAGATAATTACTGAAACTGAGCTAAGTTGTTAAGCTGTGGTGATTTGTAATATGTTTCTATACTTTGAGTCTGAGTTACATTCTGTACTATAAGTCTGAATTATCTTGTCTTGTAACATTTAACTGCAGCTATCTGCACTTTAACCAATACAAAGATTTCAATTGTTTGACTTTTTCTTTAAAGTCCCCCCTTGCCCCAAGTCCTAGCTATAAAATAAGTATGCTTTCTTGCAAGAGTAGTCTGCATAAAAGTGATCTCCCAGAATAGACTCCCATTTCACCCTTTAGATATTGTCAAGGAGCTAGAAAAAAAATCTATTTGTTGAACCTTACTTAGTTATGTTAATGCTGATATTTGAGACAGGCTAGTTTATCTAGTGCCTTCCTTTGGGGCTGCATGTATGACAGAAGACCTGCATGAGCTCTGTATCTTCCTGAACTTGCAGGGTTTGGCCAGCTGTCTTAACCAAAGCTTCTCAAATGGCTTTCAGTTTCTACACTCAAGCAACTGAATTGAAACCATTTTGAAGAAAACCAGCTTCATCTGACTTAACATACTTAAACAGCCCTGTTGTAGCAGGACACTTGAAAGATCTGTCGCTGAATAGCAAGTTGACAAGTTGAATATGAGCTCGCAGTGTCCCCTTGTGGCCAGCAGTGTCTTGAGGTGATTAGGAAGACTGTGGCCAGCAGGTCAAGGCAGGTGATCCTGCCCCTCTACTCAGGCCTAGTGAGACCACATCTGGTGTATTGTGTCCTTTTCTGGGATTCTCAGTACAATTTATAATAATGTTAGCATTGAAAATATACAAGATGAAAAAATTACAACGATGGAGGTAAAGCATGAGAAAGTTGTGCTGATAATTCAAATATCATCTTGTGTTTCAAATGCATCTACAAACCTGTCACAAGATATTTGCAGAATTTTTTCAGCAATAATTTTTAAATAATTTAAAGCGGAACACATTCATAGACAACTCTACTAAATATTCTAAGGAAGTTACAAAGACTTGTTAGAAATGAAAAGCCTCAATTTCTCTGAATACTGTAATATTTGGTAAAGGTACAATGTTAACCTTTCCTATATCAATCCATTTGAGTTTTTCAAGATACAACTTTTTTTCAGTATTCCCATCTTCCTCCTAAAATGAATATCCATTGAAAAAGTTATTTTATTAAATTTACTGGGATGACAGTAATTTTGCAAATGAACTTCTCAGGATGACAGTATCTATTTGATGTACTTACAATCCAAACATACAATTTTCCTAAACTAAAAGTAAGGAAGGATGAAAGAACCTTCCCACAAGCATGTTTAAACTGGCTAAAATATTATCATATGGTCTGATTACTTGTTCTGCTTTTCTTGATAGCTCTCAGTTTTAATGCCTGAAGAGTAAAGACTTGAGGAAATCTTCTGTTTGGCAAAAGTCCACTCAGATATATTTGAAAATATTCTTGATTCTTTGGAACAGGATCCAATTGTGCCAACATTTGGGTTCTGTCATATATAATTGTGACATGAATTCCAAGCCCAAACTCTCAGAAGAAAAGAATCTCAAAGTGAGAAAATCTGGGATTTTTCCAAGTGTGCTTTGTGGATTTTGACTACATGTGTTAGCTCCACACTGGAACCAAGTGATTTCTGCAGTGACGTGATTTACTGTCTGTGCTGGATTGACCAGGGCTGGCTGCCAGGTGCCCACCAAGCCATTTTCTCTCTCCCACTCTATTAGTAGGAAAGGGGGAGTAAATATGATGAAAATCTTATGGGTCAGGATAAGGACAGGGAGAATGCTTATGTGTTACCATCACAGGCAAAGGAGACAGAACTTGGGGAAATTAATTTAATTTATTGCAAATTAAACACAGTAGGATAATGAGAATTAAGAACAAACCTAAACCCACCACTTCCCAGTCTCCACTTATCCAAGAGATAAGAGGGATAACAGAGAGAGGATCCTCTCCAGGGTCACCAGTTCCTGCTAGGAACCTGCTTTAGCATGGGCTCTCCACAGAGTTCAGCTGTCTTCAGGACATCATCTACATGGCTCTGGCATTTGGTAGTCTGCATTGGGTAGGTAGTCTGTTGGGTGGATCTCTGCTGCACCATGGTTCTCCAGGGGCTTCATTGGGACAATCAGCTTCACCATGGCCTGCATCATGGGCTGCAGGGGAATCTGCACGAGCAACGACCCCTCCCTCTCCTTCTTCACTGACCTTGATGTCTGTAGGGCTGTTTCACATATTTTCATCCTCTCTTGCAGCTGTTGTGCAGATATTTTTTTTCCTGTTTCTTACATAAGTTATTACAGAGGTGTTACAGCTTCTGCTGGCTGGCTCAGCTTTGGCCAGTGGAAGGTCATTCTTGGGACCAGGAGGAACCAGCTTCTGGTGTTTTGTCTCAGCAGCCATCCCTGCATCTCCCACCCACACACCTGCTGGCAACACAGCAGGTATTTTGTTCTATTCAGATATCTATGTGTCTATGTCAGCAGGAGAAGTCTGTCCAGATCTTCTTATTTTTGTTTCCTTTTCAATATTTATTATATAGAAAACAAAACAAAAAGTCTCAGGTGAGCCTTCTGGACTCAGCCATTCAGCCATTTGCCACAGTCATTTTTCTAGCATGAATTCAAAAGTAGATCTTATTAGAAAGGGAGGAAAAAAATGAAACAGCTGACAACACTCACAAATTAAACGTTGACATTTTGCATATAGATTATAAATGCCACAGAAAAAGGAAATAAGCCATAAAGCAAAGAGTAAATCTCATTCACTTTTGAAATGTGGTCAAGATAGTATCTGTACAGGAAGATTTTTTTCATTTAGCGCAGCATCAGATTTCAGCTGAAAACTGCATTGCTGTTTTCACTGTGGAAAAACCTTCTACAGATCAGTAATCCATAAATATACATCAGAGCTGGGACTTAAAGCCTAATGTGACTAATCAGTTTAAGATTTGAATATAGAACTTAGGAGGCAATACCTGACTGCAAATGCAGCCTTACTACATCATAAAGGCTATAACAGAGGGATATATTAATCTCAGGGATGGATGAACCTTGGAAATTCTGCCTGCAAAGCAAACTCTCCAGCCTATCTGATGTGCTCTCAAAGACTGCAAGCACAGCAGGGTGACGTATTTGATTTGTGAATGTTTTTCTTTCAGTGAGAGAGAGCATGAAAAATAGTCTTTATTTCCCACCAGCTCATGGCTTCATGTTTTGTTTACAAGAGTACATCTCTAGTTCCTACATTTTTTGTAATACAACTTAGAGGAATGCTATTCCATTTTAAATACCAAGACAATGGAATCCTGATCTCAGTCACCTGAAGTTTTGAATCTTTTTCATTACATTTTATTTATTTATTTATTTATTTTTTAACCTGAGTTTTATCTTTCTATCTTAGCTTTGGGGTAGAAATTATTGACCTTTCTTAAGACTGTAATTGATAAGGAGAGAAGCTCATGGAGGTTATAATTTTTGACTTTGTGAAAACAAAAAAGGTAACATTATGAACAAAATAAACATCCTTGCTGATGTAGTACTCTTGCGTTCCTAATACTGATACTTCATTGTAGTGCACTGAACTTCCTTCTGGCATTTCTGTTGCCTCAAAAAATTGTTATATTAATAAGGATATAAAGTATTACTTGTTTTTAAGTAAGATTATATTTTCAGTAAATATACTTAGAATTCCTTAATTATTTACTGCTAATAATTTTTCAGAATAGACACAACAACAAGCCTTGCTATAATCTTGTTAGCTAATAAAATAGTATTTTTTCCTATTTTATGTCACCCTTTTTCCATGTCCTCTGGAAGAACTGCTTTTAGGAGGGGGAATAAACCCCAGTCTAGATGTTGAATCTTAGGGAAGCTACAGCTCAGAATAGATAAGAATTTTCATTCCTATGCGGGGAAGAAAAAAAAAAAAAAAAAAGTGGAATATGGACATAAGAGTAGTTGTGGAATAACTCAAGTATCTGCATCTATTAATTTTCTCTTGCTGTAAAAGTCCCTATTTAAATTAAGTGGAATTAACAAAGTTAACATACATTTTAAGAACCCAATTATTTGTTTCCTTATGTTATTTTTGAGGGTGAGAAAAGTCATAGTACCTTTCAAAGAAGAATTGCTATCTAGTTTCATTTTTCCAAAGATAATACCTGTCATGAGTGATCATAACTATTATTAAGCTGAATGTAAATGCTATTCATTGGTTCCTGTTAAGTTCAAATATTTCTCGTGCTGCCTTTTTATCCAAATTTTTCTTTTCAATATTATCGTACCATTAGTTTTTACTTTTTTTCTCACTTTCAATCTACCCATTTTCTTCCCTTTCTAGAGTTATCTTAATAACATTTTAGCAAATGCCTTTGCTGTATTGCCCAACTCCTTGACATAGAGAATATTTAGAAAGAATAAATAGAGATGCTGTTCTTGTTTATTTTCACCATTCTTATTTCACTGCAAATTTACTAAAATCAGCATTTTCCAGTTCTCATGGTTTGTTTTTCCTTTCCCTCCTGTCTTATTTCAATGCTCTGCAGCGTCCATATACCTAGAATAATTTGAACTGCAGTTTGCTCTATAATTCTGTGAAGCTCTGTTCTTGTAGTCACTAATAGAAAAATTATATTTGCACAAGTTATTCATGTAACATTCTTACATGGATCTTGACATAAATTCAGACTCCATTAGCAAAAAATACTTGAGAAAGAAATTTATATCCTTGCAAATAACAATGTGCAGCCTTTGCTTGTGTTATCGGACATAAGAGTGTTCCAGTTCGTCAATGATGAGTGGAAATGTATTTTCTTTACATTTATCTTTCTCCCCCTCCCCCCTCTCCCCTCGCCCNNCCTCCCCCAGTTTGTTTTCTGCTGATTTTGTGAAGTGAATTAGTCAAACTAATGTCCAGATAATAGTGGAAAGACCACAAGGGGATTGGTAAAATCAAGAAAAAGTGCCTTTCAGTGAACTGTCTGTTCAAAAGTGCAACAATTTAACCCTACCTACCATATGTTCAGATGAAGAGCTTCCAAAGTATATTACTTACTATTCCATATACTAGAAATAAAGAAAGCTCAATATAGTTGGAAATGTGGCAACTCCCATTTCTACTTTAGAAAAATAGCAGTTCTACTGATCTGATGTTTAAAGTTGTATGAACTAAATTATGTATGTCCCTTCTGCATTTGGCTAGATAAATAAATCAGAGTTTTAAGCATCTGAGCAGTATGTCAGTGAGTAAACCTATAACCTACTGTAACTTTAGAGTTTGGGAAAAGAGAATTAAGTCAATAATGTATTTCATAATACATGATTGAGACAAAAATACAAAAAATACATTTTTGAGATTAAAAAAACCCCACAACCCTACTATATATTTAAACTCTATTCTTAATTAAGCTCTCATCTGATTGATGAGAACTTTGATCCAGAACTTGCTTTGACTTAAAGAAAATATTCAAAAAATTGGCTAGTAATAAATTAATTTGGTTTTCTTTTACTAATATGAGAAGTTACTGTACAAAAATTGTACTTGTCATTAGTCTATTACAACTACATTTGATGTTATAAATCTGTCTACTTGTGTTATAAATGAAGAGGCAAAGTAATATTTTGAATTTTGTGATTTACATGTATTTAAAGTAGTGTTGCATTACCAAGTTCTTAGTTTTTGGGGGTTTTTAGGTTTGTTTGTATTTTTCTTTTAATAACAAAACATTTCAGATTAATATTAATTTAATGGAGCTTTCTTCTATGTCTCTGACACACTTCTCATTTCTATTAAACTATTTTGCATTACTTCAAAGGGCTGTTGATTTATGAGTTTTAAATATGCAAAGGGCTAATTTTCCGTGTCTTTAGTATGCCTCAACTTTCTGATTTTGTATCTATTGTTGTGCTTATTTGAACATAATTTGATTGCAATAAAATATTGTGCAGCTAAAAGTACTTTAAACTATTTTAAATCTAAGAACACTTCACACTTCTGTGTTTTTCCGTCTTCATCTTAAAATCTCTGCTGACTCGGCCTTGTTCATTAATAAAGTTTCTGTTATTTTTTTAGCTTTTTTGCTCTCATTCCTAAAGTGGCAAACCCTAATAATATCACCCATATTAACATTTAAACAACACTCATTATTTCAGTTTCTTTAGGTTTCCTTTGTGTGCAAAGAATAATTTCCTAATTAGTAATGTGTCATGCTTATTAAAAAGGAAACATATTCTACATATTGTAACCATTATTGTGCTTGTAGTGGTTGTAGTGATAAGTCTTAAAAGCGCAGTAAATATGGCTCTCAGACAGTATTGTGAATCAACCCTTCCTTACAATGGAAAAGAAATTAAGACGCCAGAATTAAGACACCAGAATACATTTAGAAGTGTGAAGTAACAATTAGAGGCCCACTTGTGGTGAAAACTTCAAAAGATTTTGCCTTTTTTTTTGGCCACATAGGGATAACTTAGAGACAGGAAGCAGTGTAGGGCTCTAGATATTGTAGGTTAATGCAGAAATATGAGCATATGTCTATGTGCCATTCAGCACTGCCTGCACACTTTGCAGGGGTGAAGTGAATTTACTGGTTCTGCCCTCCCAGCTAGGCCACTGCTGGATGTAAGAAAAGTGTGTGGCAAACCTGGATATTTGCATGACATTGCTTTGGAGGTAAATCATAAATTCCTTTGGTATTGGATGGTGGGGGTAGAGGAAAGTCCTTCATCTTTTGCGGTTTCTTCTTTAATGAAGATTTCTTCAGCAATTCTTGGAGAAGAATATATAAAAATGTGTATTCTTAAGCATTTTCTGTGACTTGAAGGAACTTTGCTCCAATTTGGTCAACGTGTTCTCTATAAAAGTTTCAAACCAGAGGAAATGTCTCTCTAGCTGTCTGTTTCAAAAGTGAGTTGAATGTGATGGTAGAAAGTAATATTAAGTGACTTAAACTTGTTAATTTTGAAAGTCTAAAACTGAAATTCTGCCATGCTTTTGTCAAGGCATAGAGGTAAGGATGCTCCTTTACTGCACAGGGCACCACAGTTTAAATCAGGCAGCATGAAGGAATAATAGTCTCATGGATTATTCTTGTTGGATATGGGACTGTGACTTCAATTAAACTGTAAAGTTCACAGAAGAATAGAACTCCTGAATTTGCATTCAGTAATACATGCTAGCAGGCTCTTCAGTTCATATCATTACATGACAGCTTGCCGACATGCTACCAAACCAATTAAGGAAAGCCACCAGAGTAAATGTAGCAACTGCAGGCCATGAAACTGAGCAGAAAAATATTTCACATCCTTGAGGGCAAAGTTGCTATGATTTGCCCTGTTGTTTGGCAGATGCAGGTAGTGCTCTGCATTCTGTCTTTGAGGGCAGCCAGGAGATTTTACTGTATGGAGTATTACAGAGCAATTATGGGAAGGACTGAAACAGCAAGATCTATAGCATCTAACAAATGGATACCATTCCTGGGAGACATAATAGATGATTCCTGTACTTAATAGAAGTAGGTCCTGGACTGCTTATATCTTAAGCAATGCAAAAGACTATGGAAAGAAGCCACTTCAAGGTCAGCCACGCTACAAGGCTGCATGAACTGTATAAATGCAGAAGAAAAAGCACGCAGAGAATTTTCATATCCCTCTAATATCAGGGAAGGTTCTGAACTGTGTTGATAATGTTGAGTTTGTAGACCAGGACTGATAGACATGGCTGCATAAAATGTCTCTATATTACATATAGAATGAATGGGGTTTGTTTGGTTTGTTTCATTTTTAAAGGAAGTATTTTACCTGCATAGAGATAATAAAGTATGAAATGTAACTCTATGTGCTATTTAATTATAACTTTTAATGTAACATGTTTGACACACGTGTCTCCTGAGTACACTCTATATTTCAGTAATGAAAACAACCCACAATTAAAACAAACAAACAAACAAAAAACCACCCAAGAACAAATAAACAAACAAAAGCAAAAAGGAGAAAAAAAAGTGCAATTTACATGCTCTTGTAAATTTGGCCATGCAAGATAGAATCTGGGCCAAAGAACACAGCGGGTGCCATGAAAGGTCTGAGTAATAGATTTCCTCATGTGAAAGCAGTGCAGTTAAGAAAACATTGGTCTAAAGACTGAAATAGTCTAGTTGATATATACCTTGCAATATATGCAAGGAGAAATGATCTGTACAGGAAGTCATTACAACACCTGAATAAATTAAATTCTGGTTAAGATTCAGACACCAGGTATTTTGAGATACAAAGCGCAAGTTCAGGTCATGGATGAACATAAATTGAAAATTCATTCTAACCTCTGGGCCTATAGATTACATAAAATATATATAATTTGTTTTCCAAAATGGTTGACTTAATTGTAAGGACTTTGGAAATCCAACTAATAACAATGTCTATAGACTAGGAATAAGCTCATGCTAATAGAGAATCATATATCTTGAATGTTGTAGCAGCATGGATGTTAAAAGATAAAGCAAAAAAATTAGTGGCCTTACACTCTAGTCCATTTTGATGTGAGATAAAACTTGACATTTACTCATCTTTAAGTTATGTATGTGATAATACTACAATGCCATAATAATAAGAGTCACTTTAAATTCACACTATCATAGGTTGGGCAGAAAATAAAATTTTGGGATTTATGCTATGTAGAGAAAATGTCATATCAAGTAACCAAATATCATCCTAATACTTCCCTGAAATTGAAAATTAAAATTCATACACAGAGACACTTAGACATAGACCAAAGACTGAAAGCAGAAGACTTTTATCTCAGGAGTTCATAGGTCTGTACGTGGGCTGATAACAGTCCAGGAGAGCATGGGAGATAATTAAGACTCAGAAAAACCAATATTTGAGAGTGCAACATAGCTATTCTACCATCATCTCCACAAGGAAGTTTTATTTCATGCTTACAACTGAGTTTCAGTTGTTTTGCATTAGTTTTCATTAATGCTCATCTAAGAAGAAATGACCCATTTGCTCTTCATAGAGGAGGTCTCTTCAGAATATCAAGTGCTCTAACATCTAGTTCCTCTCTACAGGAGAAGGAAATAGAGTTTAAAAATTCCAAACTTGCAGACTCCAGACTATTTTTCCCCTGCAGTGATGTGGAAAGAGGGAGTTTGGATGGATGGATCTGCATTTCCTATATATAAATGAAGCTGCAAAGGATTCAAATTAACTAGAAATGCTACATTGACTGTAAGAACCTGTGTTATTTCCAGTCAGCTTTGTTGTTACTTATTTTATCTGAATTTTGTCAATCTTTCACACAAATAAGAAAAATGTAAGTGTACATGCATGTGTTGAATCTGAATACGTGTTTATGCAAGATGAATATCGAATTTGTGAGTTAGGGGTTTCCAGCATATGCTTCAAAAGCACTGTAAAGTGCAATAGAAAAATGTCCATCTATTTACGTCTCCTGAACTGTCTGCTACCACTATCATTGAAATATGACTCTTTCTAGTCTTACATAAAATAGATTATCTCTGGCAAAACTTTTAAGTCCTTCCTTCATATGTCATGTAAGTGGAGCTTTTTTTTTTTTTTTCCAGTTCTTTTGCTGAGAGTAGTAAACTGTTTATTTTGTTTTGTTTTTCAATTAATTTACTAGGGATAAACAGACAATAGAGCCAAGGAGAAGAAAACTTATCTCACCAGAAGGATGATGTATGTATCTGCAGCATCCTGAGAAAAATCTCTGGGTCGGTTCTGCAAGGCATTATTACACTGGAAATGATGAGAGGGGAGTAGCATACTCCAGCATGCAGCATGATGCCTCTATTAATATTAGGCAAATTTTGACTGTACAAAATTCTCACTAGCAAAATTTCTGTCATGCCTTCCACATGAAAAAATGTCTCATAATTGATGTTTTTACTCACTTTAAAGTGGGTTTATATATAGATTTTTTTTTCTTCATTATTTCTTTCTGAGACAGCTCGTATCTATAATCAACTGTATCACAGCATGGGCACCTAATAGGAAGAGATGGAAGCCAAAATGCTGCTAGAAAATTCTAGAAAGCTCCAACCCAATTATCATTACTGAAACTTGGTGGGATGAATTGCAGAACTGGAGTGTGGCTATTGATGACTGAAAGATGTTCAGAAGGGGCAGGAGAGGAAGAAGAGGTGAAGGGGCTGCCCTCTACATCAAGAAAGAGTTCAGATATGTCTCTGAATTTAAGCCATGACCAGGTTAAAAGTAATAATTATAGACTGGGCATCAAAGGGAGAATGGAGCTTGGTATCTACTACAGGCCACTTCCTTGCTCTAGTCACAGGAGGTATTGTGCTTTCTGGCACTTATCCTGCTGGAGGATTTCAGCCACACTGATATCTGCTGGAAAAGTGGCACAGAGAGCTTTAGGTAGTCCAGGACACCCCTATATGCACTCACCAGTGTGAGATGTATTACTAGACCATTTGGCCAGTCATGGACATTAAGACTGGAGGCCACCTGGGCTGCAGTGATCATACGCTGGAGGAGTTCACAGTCCTGAGGGATATGGGTCAGGTGAAGGATAAAGTCTTCAAAATAAAGAACTTCAGAAAAGCAGAATTCCAGTTGTTTAACAATTAGTCAACAGGACACCCTGGGAAATAGCCCTCAGGAACAAAGGACAACAGAGTTGACAGATCTCTAAGGATACTTTCCACAGAATGCAAGAGTTCTTGATCCCCAGGTGTCATAAATCAAGAAAGGAAGGAAAGGATTGTTGTGACTGAGTTGACATCTGCTGAACAAATTCAAGGGCAAGAGGAATAACACAGGCAATAGAAGCAGATACAGGTATCCTGACAACACAGCTCAATTGTGTAGGGATGGGGTCAGGAAGACCAAGGTGTGACTGAAACAGAACTTGACAAGTGATGCAAAGAGTAACAAGAAGGGCTTCTACAGGTATGTCAGCCAGAAAAGGGAGGGAAATTAAAACATAAGTCCCTGATGAGCCCAACTGACAAACATAACAGCTGAGGAGGAGAAGGCTGAGATACTCAACACCTTTTGCCTCAGTTTCACTGGCAGTCTCTCTTCCCACATCCCTTGAGTGGATGGACCACAAGACAGAGACTGGAGGGGCAAATTCTTTCCCACTGTAAGAGAAGATCAGATTCACAATCTGATCTTGGGTGCAAGACCAGGTTGATCTTCACTAGTGCTCACACATACATTCACATGCGCATTTACACATCTACACTTCCTCCAGTTCCTGGTACCACTGATACTGATCTATCAAGATAGGTACTGCCTTAAAAAGAACTAGACATTCATCTAAAAAAAAAATATATATATATATAGATATATATATATAGGTATTCAGAGAATAGAGAAAATCATGGACACCTGAGGAACCTGAACATACATAAGTCTGTGGGACATGATGCCATGCATCCCAGAGTCCTGAGAGAACTGACTGATGTAATCACCACGTCATTCACCACCATATTTGAAAAGTCATTTCAGATGAAGTCTCAGATAACTAGAAAAAGGTAGGCATTGTACTCATCTTTAAAGAGGAACTACTAACCTTTCAGCTTCACCTCTGTGCCTGAGATCACAGAACAGGTCCTCCTGGAAGCTCTACTAAGGCACATAGAGGACAGGAAAGTGCTTAAGCTTCACCAAGGGCAAGTCCTACATGACCAACCTAGTGATCTATGAGGGAGTGATTGCATCAGTGAACAAAGTAAGAGCTACGGCTGTCAGCTAGCTAGACTTCTGAAGTGCCTTTGGCACAGTCCTCAACATCATCCTCCTCTCTAGATTGGAGAATTATGGTTTTGATGGATGAACTGTTTGATGGATGAAGAATTGAATGGGTGGTTGCATCTAGAGGGTAGTGGTCAATAACTCAATGTCCAGATAAAGGCTGGTAACTAGTGATGTCCCTCAGGGGTCCGTATTGGCACCAGTGCTCTTTAATATCTTCATTAATGATACAAACAATAAGATTAAGTTCATCCTCCACTGTTTGTATTGGAGGCATAGGAACACAGGATTAGATAGATATCTTGAGGCACTAATTCCTGTTTCTTGCCATTCATGATTTCAGCAAACTCAATTTGGAAGACCAACAGACAGGCTTATGGCATTTTTCCCCCCATAATTCCATTGACATCACAGTTGATAATGATTATTTTAATATCCAGTGGCATTTATTCAATTAAATATTAAGTTTCTCAGCAGGCTGCATGCTGTACAATATATCTGTCCTTAGGCAACAGATAAAGAAATCATGAAAGTCTAGACAGTTCCTGACTTCAATCTCTAACTTTTATCTAAGGAAGATTTTCTATATCCAAGACTGTAAAATGAAAGATAAAATACAAGGATTAAAGTTCAGAGGTGGCAGTGATGGTTTAAGATGAAATAGGAAAAGAGAAAGAAAAATAATAAAAAAAAATTTCTCTGCAAATAGAGTATCTTGTTGCATTAACTATTATTATTGGTTTAAGAACTGGAAATTCAGTTTCTGCTCCACAAGGTGAGAACATTAAAGACTTAATTACCATTGACTCTGATTGTAATGTTTAACACATTTTTTGAGAAAAACACCATGAAATGAAACAGCTTGAAAGATTTTTATTTAGCTGAATGGCACAGAGACAATTTTTATATATACATCTCTTTTCCTTGGTCCAGGTAGCTTCATAGTGAGCCACATATATAACTAAATATAATTAATTTCATACAAGCACTTGAAGAAAAACACATCCATGCTTGTGACAAACCTCTGTGATAAGCTGGGTTTGTTTTTTTTTTTTTTAATAGACATAAAAATGCAAATGCAAGAAGATCATAATATTTAGATACCTATTTTTTAACAGGTATTGGAATCCATTGATATAGGAAGAAAATAGTATCTAACTATAGGTTCTATCTTTCTCTCTCTTCTCTCCTCTTCATACACTTATGTTTGATTTTTATCTTTTCCTTCTTCCCACCCTGATCAATAGAAGCTATGACACTGTCAACCTCTATCTTAACAGTACATTCTTCTTTAACAACTGTCTTATATTTCATCTTCCTTAAATCTTTTTTTGATATCATTTGTGGGCTCATGGTTCATCTGAATGAGAAGGAAAAAAAAGTAATGAAAGAGCTCTTTTATACCCTTGCAATAAAAAAGAAAACTTTCGGCATGTCTTAAACCCTACTAAAGCGCTGCCAAAATTGCTTGGTCAAAGGTGTAAATGTCTGATATGGTACCAAATCACTGGTTAATTTTCAGGTCACAGAAATGAATGAAGTGACCCTAATTAATGTCAAAGAATTAAGAATACTTGCATTCAACACTTTCCCCAACAACAACAAAAAAAAGTATTTACATGGCTTTGTATTCTATAAATATAATTCAACATGAGAATGTACAAACTGCTGCTGACCTTGTTGTTACGTGTTTCTAAGTGTTGACCCAGAATCTCAAGGCCAAAAGGGAATGAATCTTATGGAATTGAAGATCCAAGGATTTATTGTTGTCTAAGCATAATCTTAACATTTTAATAAACATACAATTATTTAGATCAGTCGAGATGCAATAATATTAATATATTCCAAATGACTACAGAAAACTTTGTATAGAATTACTCTGAAATATGTCCACAAACATATTAATATTCATGTTTAACAAGCACCATAACAATAACAAGTTCACTTCTTTGTCTTTTCCACTATCTCAAATTCTTGTGATGTTAGATGATACTGCCTAATTAGAGCAACTATAGAGATAAGACTTTCCACTTGCTACTCATTTGCACATTCCAGTAAAGTTTGTTCATGTCAAGGGATAAATTCCTTTTATCCAAACTCAATACCATGTGTTTGTGTAGACTCATTATCAGTGGTTTAGTATGCTTAATCAATTCCAAAAACACTCAAATGTCAAGGAAATTTTTCAGAAGCCACATATATGTAGATAAACTGCAAAGAGTCTTTTTTATCCATATTTATCATTACAAACAGCTGTCTGATTATTATCTGAAGATAGTTCATTCACTGTAGCATAAACAGGATTTATGTGATGAAGAAGTATGACTTTAAAGCTCAGAAACTTCTATAATTCATAAGTTTTCTTCCTTTTTTTTTTTTTTTTAACTCACAGTACAAATTAAATCTACTTTTTTGTTTAGGACTGGTAAAATCCTCTAACAGAATGGCAAATTCCTCCAAAATCTATAAAAGATTTTATCTAAATTTTTTAGAGTCTTTCTTTCTGGTTACTAGATTAAAAACTGTAGTTGCATAACACGATTTAATTCTCTTGACCAAAAGTTTTGGGTTTTGTTTTTTTTCCAGTTCAAGAACTGGAGATACCACCAGACACAATTTACACACATAAACAGAAACACAAACATACATATGCACAGACACACAGACCCACAGACCCACAGATTAAAAA
>VWYN01013433.1:104079-143895 GCA_013400075.1 Hippolais icterina
CTCATTTCAAGAGACAGAGGAGTAAAGTAGGCTCTAATTTAGACATATCACTTAGGTGCCTGGGTTACATGAGAACAATCCTGTGAGATGGGACTTGTGAAAGATATACACAGAATTAAGTTTGTGTTGCTGACTTCAGGAGAGATCTTGGACTCTTACACAGATGCTGAAACTGCTTATGACTCAGCTCTGGGTCAGAGCCAAGCACTTATCCACAATGCTCTGGTTTCCAGGGAAATGAAAGATGAACTCAGAGGCTAACTCTTTGAATTTATGAAGACACATCACCTAAAATAAAACCGAAGACAACTATAGTGAATCACTGCAGAACTATATATCCTGACTTCTGGCTGCTTTCTTTCCCCTTGAACCATTTGTATCTATTTAAATAGTATTAAAAATGGAAACAGGTAAATAGTTCCTAAAGAGAAAGAAGGATACCAGTTCTTGGAAGTATTTTTAATAGACACTATATAAATGAATGTATTTAAGGTGTGTTTTTACGTAGCTCAATATTTAAAGCCACTTATTAAAATAAACAAATCTTAGGTCGTAGGTCATGTTCCTGATGAATACATAGAATTTTTTGGTTTATGAGATACTTTTTCCATATTTCAGCCTCTGAGTTTATGCAAAGTAATTACTAAATATTAAAAAAGGAACACAGGAAAACAATGTAGCTTAAACTTGACATATCATTATCCAGATCAAATTCCAGACAGTGCTGAGGCTGTGCTTGCAGGCAAAATGCAGGGATAATATTAAGCTTGGTAAGACATGCCTTATAAGAACAGCCTCAGGAAAGAATTGCAACTGCAGGATTCTCACTCCTATACCTACTATTTTTCAAAAGCTACAGTCAAAGGTTGATACAAAACCTCAGTATAGCCTAGTTGAAGATGGATCACAGTACTTTGTCACTCAAAGTCTTTGAGTAAATCAACGTTTATTATTCAAGTGTTGCACTTCCATTTCTTCTTCAGAGGTCACATATTCTCCCTGGAACAGTTTATTTCATAAAAGCAAAATAAACTTCATAAACCAGATATTTTTTAATATTGAATCCTTCATTAATTACAGTATCTTCTCCTATACATTTATTCTAGTTTTGTATTTTATTTGTTTGGTTTGTTTTTGTGAAGAGCTCATCATAATTGCACTGCTAAAGCCTCCAATCTATATATTTTTATGTTAGCATGTCATTACAAAATGTAATATATATGATAATGGTACAAAGCGTGACTAGTAAGCTCCTTCATGTCATCAAATTCGAGATACTACCAAGCCATCCACCACTGGTTTTTTTGCAGAAAGATTATCCAAATGCTAGAGGGACTAGTATTTAATGCATCAGAGTCATAGAAAAACATCTTAATGTTTCCTTTTGGTTCCTTTAGGTGGTTGATACCACATTTGCCAAGTACTTTTTCCATGCATGTCACCTTTCTTATCTCAGAGGCCCAGAGTATAACTTAGCATAAGTTAAAAATGATTTATGTGCTTAGGAGACTGAATCTCAGAGGAAAATTATGATTCTAGGATCATAAATTATTTGGCCTTTTGAAAACCTAAATTCTTGCCTCCTCTGTGTAGAGAGAGTAAGGACATAGTCTTATGTAACTAGAGAATTTATAGGCTTCTTCTTATAGAAGAAGAGATATTTTCATACTTGGTCCTACTATAACTGTGAAGCAAGCAATCAGCAAAAGAATGGAACCATATTTTGGCCCCTACATCATGTCAACCAAGGGGAACTGAGTCATCACCACAGGAGACAAAAAGTATCATAGCCTTTCATATTGGAACAACTACACAGAACATTTACTCATTAACATTAAAAAAAATGGAGAACCACCTTACTAGATGAGCTAAATATATCCAGCCTTTCGTATCACCTGGGAACTGACATGACCTTTTTCGAAGGTAAATCTTATCACTTTGAAGAATGGACAGCCTAGAACCAGCAGCTCACACTGTATTTCACAGCCTCATGTTTTTTCAAGGTTTCATATGAACTACTATCATCATTGAAACATGCTGCTTCATTTTTATTGTTATTGAGATTCAGAGTAATTGTCATCTACTTCTAATTCAAAAAGACTCTGTATTTTTCAATCTTTAAAAAATCTTCCCTGTGAGCTTAGTCTTGTGCAGATTAAAAGGGAAAAATAACAAAATGAACATTGAAAACATATGCAATGAACTTTTCAGAAGTATAAACTCATCTGTTGCTTTCTGTTGTCTCCAAAACAACTTTCATTTTTCTCTCACTTTACACATTAATTTTTTTTTTAGATCTGATGGTTGCAAAACAGCATTCACACCATAGTCATCTTACCTCTGACTTTCATATTACAATTTCTAGCACCATAGATAATCCCTATTCAGGGACTTCCACCAACTCAAGTGAAGTCTCTTGACCGCATCCAGCTCTGAATGAAGACATTTACTAGTACCTGACACTTTGGCTTCATAACAAAGAATGGAAATAAATCAAAAATACTCTTTGCTCTTCATCTGAAGGGAGTTATTCAGGTATTGATCAGCTGTCAGAGGTACAATAACCAACATAACACGGGAACAGGCCTGAGCCTCTTTATTTCAGTTGTCCACTGAATTCTCCTTTAAGATAATCTAGATAGAAGCACTTTCTGCTTTTTAATCTGAAAACAATATTCCACCTCATTGGATATTCGGGTATCTGCTCTCTGTTATCTCCAATGACCACTGTTATATTAAATTCAGCCAATATGCCTTGTTTTATATATATATATATATATGTATGTATATATATTATACTACTGTTCTAGTAAAAAAAAATGAAAACATATTTTTATGAATAATTACCTTTATCTTTCCTCATTTAACTTCATGCTGATGCAGAAATGCTTTTAAGAAAGGCATTTCATTAAGATAGGAGCCAGTGAAAACCAGCTATCATATTTTACTGAATGTTTTGCTGGAAAATTGTGTTTGATATCTTTTAAATTGTAGTTTTATTTATGATTCGAAATTTGCAAAGAAAGTTTCTTTATACTGAAATATTCATGATTTAGATCTATAAAAGTACTCCCTTGCTATTTCTGTGGCTTCACAGGATCTGGACTAAAACAAAGTCATTATTCAGGCATCAGCAGTATTGGAAACATGAGAAATTTAACTTTCTAAAGAATTAGAATTCTCCATTTAAGGAGGAATTTTCAACATTAGTCATCCAAATGTTTTCCCTTGGTACTATTAGGATTGAAAGGAAACAAACTAGTATAAAGAAATACAAAATATCACAGAGATTCATGGGTCTGCAGAGAAATTTGATATTCGAATATATCTATATCTATATCTAATAAATCAAATATATTAGAATTAAAATATTAGAAACAGTTCAAACCATCTTATTTCAGGTGAAAATCCCCCAAGAACAACAGGATCTCAGTGGTTTACCAGTATGGGGAAAAAAAAATCTAGATTTTAAGAAATTAAGATAAGTAAGGTTATTTTGACCACTGCTTAAAATCTGCCTAGCTGTTCAGTTCTCAGTTCTTTTTCTCTTTATGGAAAATTTGAATAAAATTTTTATGTGTAAACCATAAATAAGAACAAGAAGATGCAACCAGGAAAGAAAATGTTATTCTGTATGAAGGTTTCTATTATGAGCTCAACTTTTTTCAACATATGTCAGACAAAAGTTATTTAAGTTTTAAATATTATGCTATATATTTTAATTGTTTCCAGGTTTAATTTTTTTTTTTATTTTTTTTTTTTTAGGAAATACATGTTAGGTTATAAGGAGCTCTGACTCACAGATAAATCTGATTGTTCAACCTAATGCCTTCTGAATGAACACATTCTGAACAAGCACAAAGAAGGAACAAAGCATATTTTACCACGGATAATTTAACTTATATTAACATTTGACTTCAAGAAAGCAATGGACTCCAGCACATTCCCTGGATTTCATGCTCATTGCTCTGCTCTCAATTAGCCCTCAGTACCTGGAATCAGAGTGCATAGGTCTCCAAATATGTCAACCACACGGTGCTCCTTATTCAGGATTTGTCAAAAATCCCAAACCATGTCTGTACTGTCACTTAGACAAAAAATTTTATCCTGGATTTATGTATATTGATTTCAAGACCATTCTGGATGCCTCTAAGGAATACATATTCAAGGGGGAAAAAACCCTGAGACTGAATGATGTTACCCAAATAAAATATTAACCAAACTTCACACTACCTTCTGAAAAAAGTGGAATGTCTTGAAGCACCTGAAAACACATAGATGCTAAAAGTCTGTTCCAAAAGAGACATAACCTGTGCTCCCAGGCAGCTTCATCTGTTCTCTGACCAATCTGGGTTGATGTTTGCTAGTGATCACACACTCACTACACAGCTACACTTGCTCCAATAACTGGCAGCGTGGGCACATGGATCTCCATGACACTAAGGTTCCATTCCAGCTGTTGGCATATTAGTCCACACTGCTGTCTCCAGTTCCTGGCACTGTGACCCCATGGCCTGCTGATGTGTGGGCTGACTGTAGGGGCTCACACTCAGACTCTGTCCTTCATTTTCCTCTCAACACTGAACGAGAGTCCATCCACTGCAAAAGAAATAACATTTTATAAGCCAGGGCAGACTGCGCTGATACATGCTGCCAAGTTGTGTTGGTTTTGAAATTTGTTGACATTAGAAAAGGAAAAAGAAGCCAGCCATGGAAGTGATGTTTCTAAGAAAAACTGTGGCAAAACCAGTCAGTGATTAGGTTTGAATATTGACATCTGGTGAAGCCACTGAAAGGGTGACAGGGCTCCCTCCTTGCCTCGGGGGCTGGGCCAGTTGACCCTTGCCAAGGGGCCAGACCCCTTCCCAGGAAGCCTGCTGTGCCTCGGGTTAAAGCCAGTCCTGGTGGCTGCCAGGGTCAGGGAGGGGAGGAGAGAAGGCCCCATCCTGGCCAGATGGGGTCCCCAGCAGCTGTTAACATCCTGTCGCTGAGCCCTTCCCCCCCACCCAGGGCCAGCAGCTGCCAGGCAGAGGAAGCAGGGGAAGCCCACACCATGGGCATGCTACTGGTGAGATCTTAGCTCTTTCCTCCCCTAGTGTGGCTTTTGAAGAATTCTCTACTACAAACAGCTCCAGCTACCATTACCAAGACCCTTTGCCAAGGGAGTGGTCCCAGCCATGTGAGAGGTCAGGCAACTTGAGACCATGGGTGGCTCAGCATTGCCCAGAAGAAACCATCATGACCTCTGCAGGCCTGGGCGAGACTATTAGCTCTTTCCTTGCACAGACGAAAATTGCAAACCACTAATCCTCTCTTAGTGAGAGAAAAGGACAGAGGAAGTCATGTAGAGGGACAATATGAAGACATTAAGTTCAGTGAAGGAGGAGTCACATTCTAGATGGGAAGACAGAGCCTTGGTTTTAGGCTGAAATTCTTTTGTGGAGCCATGGTGTTGGACTGTGATGTACTAGAACGTCCCTTTAATTCATAAAAGGCTGCATTGGAGAGATGAAAGTGTTCAAATTGCAGATATGAGAAAAGATATTTGTGTTAAAGTAAATAAAGGTTGAAGTAGCTGTGATTTTATGAGAAGCTTGAACAGAGAGGCCGAGAGGGATAAGATGAAGACCTGCCCCAGAAAGAAAAGAAGACGACCTTTATTACCAGAATAGAATGATCTTAGAGAGACATGAAGAGAACTTTTGGTTTTGGACCATTCATCTTTAAAATGGTACCCCATGAGTTTATAAGGCGCATTATGCAGCTGTGGGAAGGCTGCATGATTTGGGAGGGGCTTCACAAATGCAGATTCCTGGGCAGCTGTTATTTGTGAGAATTAAAAGCCACAAGAGAACTGTTTTTCTTCTGGAGAAGTTTTCATGGCACAGAAAAAGAGACATCTCTCTCTAAAAGAACTGATGAAAGACTATTTTTAGTGGTGATAACCTAACTTAAGTTTATAAGTTTTGTCTCTGCATGTTGTCAGTGAGAAAGAAAAGAAGCTTGTGGGGAAGACGAGAAATGTTTTGAAGGTTTTATTATTTTTTTTTTCTCTTGTAGTTGTGTTAATAAAGCTTTCTTTATACCCTTTAGTTTGAACCTGCTTTGCTTTTCTCCTAATCCTATCTCACAGCAGAAAAAGAGTAAATAATTCTAGTGAACACTCATACCACTGCAGAAATTAGTGAATTGGCTGGGAAATAGAAATTAGTGAACTGAAACCATTACACAAGCATTGCCAGACAAACTGCCATGGGTTTACATGGGATCTACCCTTTTATCACATTATTGCTCCGCATTCCTTTTTTTGATCTTATACAAAGCAACAACTTCCCTCCCTTTCCTAACCTTCACTTCTTTCTCTAAGCATCCCACAGTAAATTTTCCCCTATCCCAAAATGCTCTTCCCCTGCATCCCATAATGTGTCCCATACCTCTAGGTAGTGACTCCTCCAGAGTCCCTGAAAATGTACTCTGAAAAGTTGCTCCCTGACTCTTCCTGATGGGTGCCACCCCTGGGCCAGAGCATGGGACTGGATTTATACATGCTGTCATGCAAATTTCTCAACTCCAGCCAGTGTCTTTGAGCCAATAGTCACAGATAGATGGAGATTTACAAAAAAGCACTTACAAGAGAGAATGAACTCCTCCTGATACAGAGCTATTGTCCTTGCTTCTTTGTGATTTTAACTAAAGAAAAAGCAGGTATAGAATGCTGCATGAAGCACCTGGAAATCAATTTTCAATCTGAAAGCTGACAATCAATATTACTTTCCACCTCTAAGAAGCTGAAGGCTGAGGGGCAAGGTTTTCCCTCTGGATAACCAGAGCATTCGTACTACCAGCGTCATCCACCACAATCTCTCTTTGGATTAATATAATGTATTCTTTTTATTGCATTTGAGTATGTTTTGTGCCTAAAGATAGCCTAGTCTTTGCTCTACAGTTCCCATGGATAAAGAGCAATGGGATTCATTACCTCTGAGACTCATTATGCAAACTGCTCCCCCAGACCCTTATTATAGTACATTTGAAAATCATTCCACATATCCAAATGTTAATTTTGATAGTACTTCATTTTTTCTTCAGACAACCTACAATACAACAGTCTGTGCAACAGTGTGTCACATTGATATAACCAGGGGAATAATATATGTGACCCAAAGGCTTTTTGTTCCCTACAGCAGTTCTCCTGGTAATATCCCTGCAGTAATTATGAAAAATATACAATGATGTGCAGAGATACTCTTTCCTCTGACACCCTGGGGAATTCTACAGGGACATGTCCTTGGACTTTTAACTAGATTGATGTCCTACAGCTCTTTTTTTAGCATGGTGTATGTGGATAATTTTTTATTCTAGTGTCTGTGAAGCTCTTCAAAAGTGATGCCCTTGAACCCCTGCCAAAGGGATTCCCTGAAGGCCTTGTGTTAGACAAGCATAGTTTGTTCCAAATCTTTCAGAAAAATTACTTTATCACTGTTAGAGGTTTTAAAGAGGGTGTTGACTCCTGCAGTGTATATTTGCTTGGGATTTTAGAATGACAAAGCCTCTGAGAATATTTCATGTAGTTGTTTTGTCACTTCTATTAGTTGTATCAATAAAGGTTTTCCCCTTGTCATCCTCCAGCATTTTCACTAACTAGTCTTCTCATTTAGAAAAGCTCTAGTGTATTCCACATTTGATATCACAATCTTATCCAAGACAACTTTATAATAATTGAGTATAGGCAACATACTAATGATGTTGCCAGTGTATCTGACAATATGTAATTGTGGAAATACACCAATGCTGGTGTGATGGAAGCCATTGAGAACAACTTAAAAGTCAGAATCAAATGAAATCATGAAATGAAATGTGTGACTTGGGCCAAACAAGCTCATTACTTTATAGCTGGATGCAGAACCATACTGGAAAAAGTGAGAAGCACATACTGTTCTTTCCATGCTATGCAGAATAAAAATTTAAAAAAAAATTGTAAGGAGTTAAGGTGATTAGAGATTGTGTCTCCATTTTTCTTTTCAAAATGCTTCCAATGGTAACACTCAGAAGAAATTATGCAGCTACTCTGTCAAAGAGCTGGAGGAAAAAGATATACCATGAACCTTCTAGGATAAAACAATATGGATCATAAATGTTTTGCCTGAATTACAATTTGTCCTTTGGCTTCTACTTCTTGCAATCTTACTAAAATATATTCTTGTATATATTGCATGCAGATATACATACTTTTTAAAATTAATGACTTTCTAGTTTTCCTTTAAGGAAGTAAAATCTCAGCCTCTCTATTCTCCACCTAAAGCCACAGGTATCACTAATTCATTCAGGAATTTCCTACCAGTGTTCGGCATAACTTTCCGTGCCCTTTCTCTACTCCAGTCCATTGAATGCAACTTGATCAAAATCAGTCTGTAAGGACTTCTGTTTTTATCTGCCTGCAGGATTTTCATTAAAGATATAGGTAATTAGGCTGTCTAATCAAAAGAAATGATACAGAGTTCTGATCTCATGCCTGTCCAGAGCATATGTGTTTTAGTCTTTTCTGCAGGTGTTGTACCCATTCTTCTGCTGATTAGTCTATTAATGTATGTACTGGGTAAATCCAAAGACTTGTAAGGTTAGTGAAGATTTATGACATGATGGAAATTATCTCGCATGATCACAGGCTCTCATGGACATATGATCATGTGGAGATTTTATTTCAGAACCACTAAGAAATGACGTAGTTTAAAAATAATATAAAATAAATGTAGCGTTAGTAAGATCAAAGAATTCTAAGAATCTGAGACAAAACATTTAGAAAATATGAATGTTTTAAGTTTTACATTATGATATTTAGCAAGGAATGTTTTAGTGGAAACAGTCTTCCAGTACTGGCAAAACAGCAATGTGGTAAGATATCAGCAATAATCCTTGTGCTTCAAAAATTTGTGATAAATTTAATTTGAATACATTCACTCTTTTAACAGGAAAAAACACACATAAAATTGTGGGTAAATATAAACAGACATGAACACAAAACTGTAATGTCTCAAAAATAGTTTGATTCACACCTTCTAACTGGCTTTTGAGAGTACTGTTTTCTTATTTGCTCCCACTAGATGGTTATTTCTACGAAAATAATAATTTTAGAGCTTCTGAAATGGAAAATCAACACTGTAAGGTTGTGAAGTTTCCTGTTGCCCTGGTGATTTACCATTGCATGCAATTTCAACTTTTCTTTTCTATAGTGCTATATTAATGCTTGTGTGTGAGCTATAGGGGAAGAAAAATATTATTTGCAATGTCATTGAAAAAAGCAGTGTATAACAAAGTGCCACAAGGGGTGCTGAAGTTGTAATGGTTGATGTTCATTCACAAAACTTTCTAACATTAAAGCTCATAATATTATTTGAAATGCAAAGTGGATGTATAGGTCAATTGAACAGTCTGCCTTCCTTCTGTTGAATAAAAAAAAAAAAAAGGGATAAAGAAATCCTGTTCAGTTTTCCTTTATCCTGATAATTTTCATAATTATGATCCACAAATACTCTCAATAGCTATGCAACTGTATTATCAACCCACATGACTCAACATGTCATTACATGTTTTCACAATACAATACAGCCAGTAAATCCATACTAATATTTAAAGACAAAGATTTTTCTAGATCATTATGTAGCTATGTCACATCTCACACAGTGGACACAAAATCTGTATGTCACCGCTGGGAAGTCTCCCCAGCATGATTCCATTGCTGCTCTCTCCACACATGATGTAGAAGCTGCTCTGCATGCAGGAAAGTCTTTGAGATTTCCTGTGCTAGAGGAGAGGGATTCTCTATGACACTTGAGAGCTTCTTTCCTTGTTGCTATGTCAGTTTGCGTACTTTTCATGAAGCAGTTGCAAAATAAAATTTACATGAAAATCCATGAGACTTGAGACCAGAACCCATATATGTATTTTAAGAAAAGTGTCTGCATATACTGCATATGCTCCAGAGCATGTTTTCTTTCAAGTTTATGTTTCAAAGGAATAAAAGAACCCCCAGGTTTGTTTATTAGTTATATCCATAGCTATATCAGAGTCTTAACCTGAGCTGAACTTTGTCCCTGGTGTTTTGAACTGAAGCCTCTGACTTTCACCACTTTTCAAGTATTTCTTACTGACTACCTGTTATCAGCTGTATTCTGCTGCTTTGGTATTTCAGCCTTAGGCAAAATGTTCCTTCTAAACATTGTAACTAGGTTTAAATTGTTATTTCTAATTCTTTCCACACACTGCATAGGGAACAAAGTTATCTCTACTATGAATCTTTTATTTTTTAAATATAGGCTAAGAACTCCACAATTATTCTCAGTTATTAAGTAAGCAGATAACTAAAGCATATATGAATTTGCTTAGAATAAAAATACTATTTATTTCTTGCTTATCCTGAAAAATATTTTTGAAATTTTTTGCTCGAGACACATTTTAGAGGCAATTAAAAAAAAAAAAAAATATTATATATCCATAACAATGCCTCCATGTAGTATTTTTCTTTATTATAACTACCCCATGACTTGAAGATATGAAGAAGTATATTGCATCTTATAAATAATTTTATAAATTTCTGAATTTTTTTATCATTTGCTGGAACTATTGAAATTTCTTTAAGAATTTTTTTTTTAACATTTTGTGTTTATTTAGTGATTAAGTTAATGAAGTTCAGTGTTTATGAACTTTAAAGGGAAAATTTATTTTCATAAGTTGGGCTAACCTTGAAATTTAAAGCACAGGGGCATACAAAAAGAAGCCAGCACTCAAACAATATAAAAATGAATAGTGAGGGTTTGATATATTACGAAGTTACCTTTATAATCACACCTTGTATATTTTGAATGACAGCAAATATGCATAAATTATGAAAATATTTACATAATTTTATAAATTGTTAGAGTAGCTTAATTATTCATTTTTTTTAAAAAATTGCTATAGCAGTTATATGAGTTAAGAAATCGACAAAAATATCAGTGAAAACAGTGAACAAATAATATTTAATCAAGTGGAAAGAACAATTGGGATTTTTGTACATCTGCACATATCCAAGTAACAGCTCAGTTCACAAGGATGATGTTTTTGAAAATGTAGAATAACACTGAGGCTGGGACCTTTTCTGTCTTTTCTTCTTTATTTCTTCTTTTCTTGTTTTTTTGGTGGGGTTGTGGGGGTTTTTTTGTTTGTTTTGGTTTTTTTTGGTATGTGTGTGTTTGTATTTTTACCTATTCCTCTGTTAAGGGATATCCTTGCAATAGAGCCCCACTTCATTGGCCGTGTATCTTGGCAAGGGTTTGCTAGTGCTGTCAGAAAGATTTAGTTTGGCATGAACCAGAGCAAAGACTTGCTGGGTTTACCCAGAATAAACTCCAGTGTGACTTCTTTCTGCCTAAGAAGAGTAAGACACTCTTTTTCACATTTTTTAGTAAGTAGTTTTACTTAATGATGTCAAAATAAACATCCAAGTTGCTCCATTACTTCCACAAAGTAGGCAAGTGAACCAGGCGCCAGTTGCCAGAAATTTCTGTTTCAAGGGACTTATTTGTTCAGTAAAGAGTGCATTGCTTTCTTTCATGTATAAGAATTTACACAATCTTTAAAAGTATAGCAGATTGTGACCTGCAATAGTGGAAGTTAATAAAGGAAAAGATATTAGTTGAATTATTTTGTGCTTGAAAATAATATCTCCAAGATTTTTTTGGGGGTTTTTTTGCAGATAATGAGGTTGCTATGGCATAGCAAAATATTAAAAAAATATCTATAGTCAACCAAATATAAGTATAGTGGAGCTTAATAAAAATCTTACAGAGCCAGAAAAAGAAAGCAAGCTCCAAAATAGGTGTTTTGTTATATGTTATTGTAAGAGCGATATTCTGCTAGAAATCTCATGAAAGACTTAATGAAATATTTTAGTTTATTTTTCTTTTTTAAAAAAGAAATGGAACATAACTATAGTAACTGCATATAAAACTGGTTTAGTCTAAGATATACAGGAAAAAAGCTCCAAGACTCACTAATGATACTTATCAGCCTGATTACAGGTACACATCATGGTATGTAAAGATTTGTTTTTTCATTGGTTTTGCATGAATCATTGTAAAACAGGTAGAATAGGAAATTTGTATTTATCAATTTTACTAGCATTGCTTGCTTTAAAGTAAAATAGTACAAAACACTGACTGCAGAAGAAAGTCATAGAGTTGTATGCTTGGAACATCAGTGCTTAGAGACTAAAAGAAAGGAAGAGGGCAAGGAAGAGTAACTTATTTGGTTTTTTTAACTTTTGAGAAATTCACTGACAAAAGCAATCAGATACTGTAGGACAAGCTAGAAATGACAGATTTTCTTAGGATGAGGTGATCAAGAGCATTACACTATTTCTTGAGACACCATAATACTCTGCTCCCCAAAGCAAATAGTATGGTTCTCCTTTTAAAACAACTTGGCAGTTAGAGACTCTTTTCATTAAATCCATTATTGCTGACACTATGGTACTTCCAAAGCAGTTAACAATTACTAGAAAATGAACCCAGCCTGGAAATGTAGAAGGTGGAAGCTGTTGTCTGCAGTACAGAGCAGTGCAGCAGTTACAATGTAAGGGGAAACTCTGAGGTCAGAGTAAAATGCCAATCCTTTCATTGTGTAATTGGTAAGACCTGTAGTGCAGTAGTTTGGAATGAGTTTAGCAGTTATACTAATGTAAGCAAAACTTATGGCCCTGAAAAAAACCCATTAGATTACAGCCATAAAGATTACAAGAGGCCTATGATTTCAAAGTATACATTTGATTTTAATTTCTACCCCCTCCACACCAATTATTTTTCTTTATTTTTAACCAGGGATCTTCATTCGTAAAAGAAGAGATAATTCACTCATCTCAGATCCATAGACAAGACAAGAAAAACAGAAAACATTCAGACCATAGAAGACCTCTCTTCTACAGATCAATCTCTCCTGCATCTCTTTCTGTCATCAAATAGGCCTTTTGCCAGGACTGCACTTTTGGTTTAATGCAGGAAAGCTGATGAAAAAATCAGACACTTGAAAGAATAAAGGGAATAAAGGACAGTAGAAAGTACTGAAAATCATTTTGAATGCTCACTTCGTAAACAAAGTTACAAATGTTCCTCTCTGGTGGATGATTTCAGGGGCTTCTAGCACTAAGAACAACAAATTCAGTTGACTTCTGATGCTTGTAGAACAGTGCCAGAATCCCAGTATTATATATCCCAGGTAGAAGAGGGAGATTGACTGACCTGTAGAGCAGCAAGACACAGGGAAAAAACAAATGTTCTGTATTCGGTGTCCTTGACATATTCCAAATCCCCACTGTTCTGGTTAAGTGAACTCTTGCTAAAACGAGAATGCAACAAATCCTGCCAATTCTTACTATTGCCAAAATAAGTCATATTTCAGTAAGTGACAGAAAACCAGGCTGTTATGGTTAGTGAAAAAATTTAGGGCACAATATACAACTTAAAAGACACTTCTCTTGTCTTCTCATATGTATATATGTATATATACACATACATATATACTGTGCTATACGATAATGTCTTATGTTACTGCACACTGCTCCTCATTTATGACCATCAGAAAACATTTCATTATGCAAAGAAGTTTAAATAAAAACAAAACAAATAAAAAGGAAAAGAGGAAAAAAAAATATGCTGCAACTTCTCTTACTCAGAGACTTTTTGAGGTAGAAAAAAGA
Organism: Hippolais icterina; assembly: GCA_013400075.1. Classification (NCBI taxonomy): domain Eukaryota; kingdom Metazoa; phylum Chordata; class Aves; order Passeriformes; family Sylviidae; genus Hippolais; species Hippolais icterina. The sequence goes on from VWYN01013433.1 coordinate 117,809, forward strand.
TCAAGAATTCCTCTGTGGTATTCCAATATAATTTTCTTCTCCTACTTGCCTTTTGAGAAACAAGGTCAGTCTTTCCATATCTCTTTCTAAATGAAAGAGATCTTTTGCTCACCTATCCAACACTATAGAGCTCCTGAGACCACTGCATTATTGATGAAGGTGTTGCAGACTTGCACCACAGCTTTGCCCTATTCTTCAGAATGATTTCAAGGCAATCTCTCTGTTGAGTGTAACTGTTTTTTTCAGTTCAACCACTTCTTTCTATAAATCCTCAAAAATCTCAAGATTGTTTTCTATTACATGGCGAAAGATAATTAAAAAAAAATCGACTAACTAAAAACCCAAACCACAAGTGAACCAAAATTCTTACACAGTGAAAGATAAATGAATGTCTTCTCCAGAAATATGATAAAGTTCTCAATACAAAAATATAAATTTCTGCATAATCTGGCTTTTTGAACATATGCATGGCATTATTCTAAACTACTGATAAAACTATGTATCTTTAAGGCTCTATGAAAAATAAAAAGCCTGAAGTTTCTCATAGCTCAGGTTTTTTTGTCTTTAGCATCAAGTTTTAAGGCACAGGTTTTTGGGTTTTTTTTCATCTGATCATAAACATTAGTAACGACTAGAGTACCAGCCATGAGAAAAAGGACAAGGTTTACACAGCAGTTTTCTCAGATACTGACCTATGGATTGTGAATTGACTTTCATAGCAATGTCTACTCATCCTCACCACTTTTGGACTCTCAAAACTTTCAAGGTTTCCATTTATTTTTAACATCAAATCAACATGCATTGCATGGCTGCCTAGCAGAAAGAGACAGTCTTTTTAATCAGTGTCTCTGTGTCACCATGATAAAATCCCTGTAAATATCTATAGTAAAAAAATGAAATGTAAAAGGAATAAAATTAAGATATTTTTATGCAAGTGATTCTTTATTTCAGAAACAAGCTTCTCTTCCATGAGATTTTGTATCTCTTTTTGCTGAATAACAGCAATTAATATTTTATGGCAAGGCTAAATGTCTGTCTTCAGGTGGATATTTTAAGGGCTCCAAGCAGAAAAATATACCATTTCTTGGGAAGCCATACACTGGCATTTTTGGGTGGTTGCATATCTGAATAAAAATGTGATTAGAAATGATCTTGTAATTTTTTTTTCCATCATTACTATCTTCCTGCTGTGACTATATGAATTTTATTTATTTATTATTTCAGTCTTTACATTCCTGTAGTCTTTCCTGTAATTTTAATGTATTCTTGCTTCTGTAGAGATCACAGATGACTAAGTTGCCAGTAAAGTAACCAACTCACTTTTTTTCACAGAAGAACTTAAAAATGAAGGAAATTATGTCGGTACTTTTCATTATGCTAACATAATGAAAAGAATATATAAACAACTGCCACACACTAGTAGGATGATGACTCAAATCATGCAGATGAGAGTTTGTGTGTTAAAATAAACTATTTTAAATAAAAAGCATATATTTTATATATTGATCTCAGTTTAAAAATTTACAAGTGCCTGTCTATACACAAAACACCAAATAGAGTTGAGTTTCTTTTTAAGACAGTGAGTGAAATGAGAGCTAGGAACGCACAAAATTAGTTCTTAATGCATTTGTTAACTTGTTCAACTCACTTTTCATATGCAGAGATAGTTCGAATTCTTATCTAAATGCTGTTGCCTGTGCTCTCTTGAGCATCTTCTCAGACAGCAACTTATTAACAGTTGTGATAAACACCCTAGGAAGATTGACAGAAAATGTACAAACTACCATTGAGAAAAAAAAATTTTCATACATCTTCAAAAACGTTCTATTCTCTACCTCCATCTACTGGAGAACTCTTAACAACTAACAGACTCTGAAGGTTTTCCTCAATGCATATCTTATTTTTGTTATTTCAAGGAAAGAGAAACCCCAGTTCAGGGGGAAAGAAAAAAAAAAAAAAAAAAGACTTCAGGCTATCTCCCTCAAAAATAATATTTTAAACATAATCATTAGCTCAATCATTTCTGTTTAGATAGAGCCATTTTTATAATAATTTAAAGTTTTTAAAAAGTATAGTGATGTAAATTAATTAGTAAATTAAAAAAAACAAACAAAAAAACAAATGAAAAGCAAAACACAATCAAACAAAGCCCCATAGCAACATCTATTAGGCAATAGAGATTTCATAGATACCTTCAGCAGAACTGGTGAACTTCCCTGCATTCCAAGACTTCCATAAACGTGAGAGTCTATCTATATTAGTAGTAAATTTAATTCAATAAAGAGTACAGCAAAACAAATAGTGCTGAGTACCTTGGCATCCACATTGCAAGTATTTTCCAGTGTTTTATCCCGACCTCATCATAGGCTGATTCTGTGTACTGAAAACCCTTCAGCAGATGAAATGACAACTTTTTCTGGCAAAGTATAATTGGAAAGTTGCCCACTGTGTACATTTTGAGATCCCTACATGGACAGCACTTTAGCCCAGAGAGTGCAAATGAGCAATTTACTGAAAAATGGGCAAACAAGGGGAAAAACAATCCTTCTGGTCTGAATCATAATGTATAATGCTGCCATGTTGAGAGACACCACTACACAAGCAAAACTAAGCCACTCACAACCTGTCTTTTGCTTTGTGCCATTTAAAATTCAGGTTTTATTTCCAAAGAAGTCCAAGTCAGCGTGTGAAATAATTCCCTGTTGCTGCTGGAGATGGTTTCCAGCTAGTCCCGGCTGCCCTGGCTGGGAATTATTTCAAGTCCGGTTAGGCAGTAGCAGGCTGGATCAGCTACTACCTCTGATGAGTTCAGGAGCTGCACAAGATATGTTGGTGAGGCTATCGACGAAGGATTTCAGAAGGAGGCCTTGTAGTAGATAAAGTTTATTGTTACTTGCACATGGCGCAGGCAGCTACCAGGCCAGAGAGAGAGGGAGACAGAGGTGTGGCGTTGCTTTTACAGGGAACAGGAGAAGGGGGCGGACACAAGAGGGAAACCCAANGTGTGTTTGCAACCAGATCCCTTAACAAAGCCCAGCAGCATCACTTCCAGCATAAAACACAGCGTTCACTGCCACATTGACTTAGTAATGTTGGAAAAGTTGAAATTATGTCATTGTACATATTTTGGACAGAGTGGGAGACCTGTATTACATGTCTTCCTAAAGTTCAGACTACAAGCCCACACCCTCTGTTTTCCAAGCAGGGTGCCCTAGATGAGCAGGACACAAGTACTTTGGGTGAAGAAGGCACGATACGCTGGTTACCTCAATTGTTATTATTCCAGTTATGATTTTCTCATGTTGAAATTGAATCACTTTTTCAGAAAGAAAACCCAGGCTCAGAGAACTAGAAAGAAATAGGGGGGAAAAAAAAGGGGAAAAAAAAATTGAGAGTCTCTATAAAAAATGAGTAAGGAGAGTCTCTATAAAAAATGAGTAAGGGTTTTGCTTTTAAATACCATGAAATAAGTGACTTCTATAGTATGAGGCATATGAAAGTAAGCAAAAAGGAAAAAAAAAAGTCATTTTTCTTTGAAGAAAAAAACAATGTCAGTAATTTAGCTGAGTTTATTTTATTATATAATATAGAAAACACATCTTCAATTGCAAAAACCTAAGGAATAACAGCTGAATAATTATTGATACTGTTTATGGTTTGCATTTTTGCTTACAAAAAACATTTGAAAGAAATAGAAGCATATTAGCCAGATCATATTCCAGTTACAGAGACTACCTAATTCATATAACCTTATGGAATTGTTAACATGTAGAAAAATTATGTGCTAATTAAAGATCTGATGGAAGAATCTAGGAAAAATTGTCACGTAGAAGTATCAAAATTACTTTCAAAGTTTGTTGTTTTTTGTTTTATTTTTTTTCCTGTTCAGGTAACTTACTAAGTGTAGGCTACTCCACTGCACATCCTAGAGGCCTGAACCTCCAAATTTCCAGACCAAGTACTTATCTTAGCACAGGGAACCGCTGACTGACTTTATTTCCAAAATCCAGTTTGTAAAGGAAGGGGAGAAGCTGGTGTGCTCTGAATTTTCTCCCAGATATTGATTTAGGATATTGCCAGAATATCCACTTGGGGCTTAGCAGTCACTCAAGCCTGGGAAGTGGAGCTATAACTTATCACTACTTCCATTAGAAAATTTGGTTTTAGTCACTATTGTTATGGTTAATCACATTATAGAAGCACTTAGGGATGTGGAGTATGTCCTAGTATTTATCACACACTTTTATTTCCTATTCTTTGCAAAAAAGCAAGTTTTCAAAAGACCCATTTGAGTACAGGAACATCAATCCTCCAAAGGGAGTGTCAGAGATGTCAAATGCACCTGCAAAAGGCAGTAACAACCACAATTTACTCCTATGCTTTTGTCTGCAGATGCTGTTTTCTTGTATTAGCAAGTACTGCAATTCCTTCACAAATCACTGTGGTCATCTATTGACTCATACTCCTCTAAACCTACAGACACTGCCATCAATGTACAAAGGCAGAGTGAAGAAAACATCATCAAAGTATAATAAAAGCAAGAGCAGAGGCCATCCTGTTCTCCTCCTCTCCTTCCAAACCCTCAGTTTTGATTTGAATCTGAAAGCTATTTAGGAGAAAACATTTTTCCTCCTTGACAGGCTAAAAAGTATTTTGTGTGATTCATGACTTTTTGGGTGACAAGACACTTTGGAGATGTTTCTGAAGAGCTGATTAATATAATTGGAGATTTCCCTCTTAGTATAAATGGCTGAGGAAGTTTAAACTAGATTTATGATGCTTCTTGAAGATAGTCTGTGAGCTTACTTCCCCTCTCTTTCTTCTTTACTGGTCTACTTAAATGGAAATGCTGCAAAAGCAAAACCATAATTCAGCAACTCACAAGTCATGGCATACAAATATATTGTGTTCTGTCTCACCAAGTATTTTGAGGACTTGGGAGTTCAATAGGAGGGATCCAATATCATCAGCCTTATCAAGCATTTACATGGGTCTGAAAATATATTTGGTTCTTACACCAGATGTCATTGTGAGTTTATTCTATCAAATGAAAAAAAAAAAAGTCAGCCAAAGAAAAAAACACAACCAAAAAAATCAACCAACCAAAACAAAAAAATAAAAATTACCCCACACCAACCAACCAAAAAACACCAGCAAAAAACAATAGTAAAACTTGAATTCATCTGTAGAAAAGGTAAGAGCTGAAAGACATTTCTTTAATTATGCCATTTAAATAATTACAAGTAAATTAATTAAATTACATGTAAATATTCCTGTAGAGCTATTTAGAGATATGAGAGCATTAGAGACCAGAAATAAATATTTCTCCTAACACACAAGGTCTGAGAATGTATAATTGAGATTTAATTTAAACTAAAAAGTTCTTGCAGGAGCCTAACTTGTAGTAAAGTTATTTAATGATTTGGTTTACCAGTTCAGAAGAATAATAATGAGCCTTGTTTTTCATACTGTCCCTCATTCCCTTTTTAATTGACACCATAATTTAACAAGATGTTATGCTGTCAGAATTTAATTTAGCCTCTCAACAATGCCATCTGGTGGAGTTAAAACTAAATCATTTAGAGCTCATACCTTTGCATCTTAGCTAATACCTTACACTGTACATTAATGCAGGCAGTATGGGGAACAAAAATGAGAAACTGAAGATATGTGTGCAGTCACAGGGCTTTGATCTCATTGTGATTATGGAGATGTGGTAGGATAGCTTTCCTGACTGGAATGTTTTAGAAGTCTGTTGGTTGAAGACATGGTTGTTATGGGTGGGGGAAGGCCTTGAAACACAAAGTTCAATGGGTTAATATGCATTCAGGTTCAGGTGGGAACACCCAGGTACCTCCCCTGATGGGGAGAGTTTAACGCTGTATGATGTAACACTGTGGATCATATGCATATGAAAAGTAGTTTGAGATAAAATTTTCAGGAACTGAAGTATTTTAAGAAAACAACATATTTAAACCCCCTTTCTATTATCCCTGTATTGTCTCTTACATCAAATTCCTGAGAGGGACATTTGGTCACTTAGTCAGCTAAAGAACAGAGAGAAAGGGAGTAAGTGATATTAGTTGGAGCGCATACAAAAGCCAATGTTTCACTGCATTCCTGTATAGGTAATAAAAATGCAAATAATTAAATATAGTTAAATATTACATATAAATCAACAGTAACTGCTGACAGTGTTCCATAAGTGCTGCAGTAGTCTTTGGGTACACCACTCTTTCACTATTCTGCCTTAGCTATGTGAGAAGCTAATCTAGTGCTAGATTGCAGGGAGTGCTGGACTCCACCATGGAACTGGAGTGAGAGGATTTTAACCATCTTCTCTGTACTAGTGACAGAACAAGGAATGACGGTTAGCACTTGGAAGGAGAAAACACAGTAGTGACAAATATGCATGAGCTAAGTGTTAAAAGGTGTGCCAAGCTGCAAACCTAGGAGCCATGTAGCAGGGATGTGGATCAGGCAGCCATAAGAAAAACAGTCTGAAAGTAATATGATATTGTTTAAAAAAGCCAGTATGCTGTTAGATCATGGAAATTAAACTACCAAAATGCAGAGCAGGCCAGGAAAAATTCTTATTCTCAAATATTAAAGAGATGCTAAATCTTATGTATAAAATTAGTAGAGACACCACATGGGAATATCTCTTTTCCCTCAGGGAAGGTCTTCTAAAATGTAGATATGAGAGAAACTGATTGAGAAGTACAGGTGAAGCTGACTTCTGCTATTGAAACTAATACAAAATGCTAAGAGAATTATGGCACAAACCCCAATTTGACAACATATTTAAAAGATATCAAAACTGTTTTGTCATTATTTCAGTAGGCACCATCAAAAAAGAAAAAAAAAACACACTGCTCTTTTTAAAAGATGTATATTAGTATATGGTAAGACATGTAACTTCAAAAAGTAAGGTCAGAGGGGACAAGAATAAAGAAAAAGGATTTTTTGCCTCTTGTGTCCTTGCAGGCTGGTCCTTTGTTCCTAGCTTGATTTCAGCCTGGAAATTCAGTTCCTTTTTCCTCTTTTTGGTTTTAGGTAATCCCTTCTGGTTCCTAGGCGTTCCTTCTTTATCACATTTTGATCTTTATTTTCAACAGTATGTTTTTTAGACTTTGTTGTGCTGCACACCTGGGAGATTTCTTGTCTGTTGTCTTTTTAGAGTAATATAATATACATAATGTCATATAAATAGAACATCACAGGTTGCAAGAAATTGAAGTGACTGTTGCACAATAGAGTGGTTTTGTCCTTTCACCTTCCTCAACTGCATCATACTGAGAAACTCAAACAGGGCTGGCAAAAATGAAGTGTACAGCTTGGACAATGACTATTCAGAGAGACAGACTTCCCTGACTAAGGAGGACCTACACCTTCAAGTTCTTTTTTCATGGGGAGCTATTACACAACCTTGGAGTGTTTATTTAATATCTGCTAGCAATGACAGCAACTGTGGACAGCAAAAAGAGGATTTGACAGTCATCTCCTGAGGGCAGCAGTCCTGAAGACACTGAGACAGACCGAGATTGCCATATTTGGCACAACCATAGCAATAATGCACCACAGGGCGCAGTCCTGGCTAGCACTGACCAGTGGACTTAGGGTAGATCAAAAGGCATTACCCTACTGAGTCCTGTGAGAGGACAGTTTACTGGTGCTAGGTTGCAAGGAAAGATGGGTGACTTCCCAGGGCTGAGCTGGGCTAGTTGTGCACCCCCATCCTCATGCAAGTAAACTCCAGTTAGTCATTGAGTCACTTACTGAAAGGACTGCAGTAAGGGATGGATAATCTTCAAAACAACAGAACAGCAATAAGATTGATGAATTTTTCATAAAGGCTCTGGAAGTCCAACAGCCTCAACCCTGCTTTGTTAGGAGAGGAGAGCTAAGACTGCTTGAATCAGTAAAGCTTGGAGACTACAAGGTTGGGGCAGACTGAAAGACTGACTTTTCAGGCAACAGGAAAAAAGCTTTTCTCCTATTGCAGAAGTGATCATACAGAAGAAGAATTAAGACCTGGCAATGGATAAGCAGGAACAACTTCCACCAGAAATGGCATATCAGGAAACCAACTATGATGACACAAAACCAGCAAAGTCTATGATACTTTTTAGAATCTTCTTGCTGCAGGGTGAGGATGGTATAGTAGTGAAGGAGCCATTTGCTCGCTATCTGAGCTGTCTGAGAGGTTTTGCTGTTTGTCAGGGTCTTGCACCCGGGATGTTTGGAGAAACTAGTGGGGCCTTGGACAAGCTTCTTGCTGCTCATCCATGTGAGTGAGCATTAATGACACCACCAAAGTAAATGCTGAGCATAACAAGGATGAGCATAGGGTTCTGAGTGTAAGGAACAGTGGCATAATTTTTCATATGGGGATGTCTTCTGTCAGACAATGGAAAAGCAGCAAATAGATGCAGCTTAAGTCTGACAGTAACAGAATCACAGAGAACCACAGAAATATCAGGGTTAGAAGAGAGCTTCAGGGTCATTGAAACCATCAACCAATCACCAATATAACCACCCCTAAGCCATACAGCCAAGTCCCACTTTCAGATGCTTCATGAGCACAGTGACTCCACTACCTCCCTGGACAAATTATTCCAAAGCCTAACAAACCTTTCAGTGAACACTTTTCTTTTCTTAATCTCTAATGTGAACCTCTCTGGGTGAAACTTGAGGCCATTTCTTCTTGTCCTTTCACTAGAGACATGGTAGAAGAGACTGACCCCACCTCACTACAATTTCCTTTCAGATAATTGTACAGAGCAGTGAGGTTCCACCTGGGCCTCTTCTCCAGACTAAATAATCCCAGTTCCTTCAGTCACTCCCCATAAGATGTTTTCTTTGACCCTTCATCACCTTTGTTACCCTTCTCTGGACACAGTCCAGCACCTCAATGTCCTTTTTGAAGTGAGTGACCCGAAACTGAACACAACACTTGATGTGTTGCCTCACTAGCGCCGAGTATAGGGGAGCAGTCAGTGCCCTGGTCCTGCCAACCGCACTAACCTTGATGTAGCCCAGGATGCCATTGGATTTCTTCATCACCTGGGCACACACTGGAGCATGTTCAGCTGTGCATCAACCAGCAGCCCCAAGTCCCTTTCTGCTGAGCAACACTCCATCTCCTCTTCCTCAATGCCACAGCACTGCGTGGTGTTGTTGTGACCCAAATGAAGGACCCATCCTTTTGTCTCATGCAGTCGTCCTTGGCCCATCAATCCAGTCTGTCAGGATCCCTCTGCAGAGCCTTCCTACCCTCAAGCAAATCAACACATCTAACCTAGTGTCATCTGTGAACTGACCAAAGATACACTCAATCCCCTCATCTAAATCATCATTAAAGATGTTAAATAGGACAGCACCAATACTGAGCCTGGGGAACATCAATAGAGACAAGCCAATAACTGATTGAGGAGCTGATAGCGTGTGCCAGTCTTTGTGGTCTCAGGACTCCTCCAGAGTATTAAATTATAGGACAAGAAGAAAAAGCAAAAATTATTTTCAATGAGAGTGATCAAACACTGGAACAGACTGCCTAGAGAGGCTGTGAATTCTTCATCCCTGAAGAATTTGAAGGGGTGAAGGGACAAATCCCTATACAAAAATATTCAATCTTGAAATATATCCTCTTTTTACTGATCTAGGACTGATGTCTCTAGGGCTCCCTTTGAACTGGAATTATAATTCTTTGTTCCTCCAAAGAGCAAGGGAAAGTCAGGTGAAACTTGCCAAATGGAGGAGGCTGCCCCTGTCTATTGAGAGCAACTAAACTTTGAGAAAAGGTTCAAGAAAAGTCAACAGTCCAGAGCAGACAGAATTAACAGACATAAATCAGATGAGGCTTCCACCTGCACCTCAGCTGAGATGTTGAGAGAATTAACAAACTGTCAGACAGGTCTCAGTGGTGTGGAAAAAGCAAACTTCTAGGGCCAAAAGAGGATCTTTAGACTTGACTGCCAGCCAGGAAATTAATCTNATATATATATATATGTAATTTCTAGCAAATTGCCCTGGATGAGTTTGAGTATGATCTCTCATGCTGCAGTGCTTAAAATGTGAAGATTTCCTAAATGGATTTAATGAAACTGCAACACAATTTAAAATCTACAGTACTGGAGGTGGAAAAAATCACTTTATTTGATGGTTTACAAAGTATTTGGTTTTTTGTTTTGAAAGCATGGAAGCATGAATCTAAGGGAATTACACAAAACCATTTTCTACAAAAAAGTTAACTGAATTTAGTAAACTAGGATGAAATATGCTAAAATCATTAAGGATTTTATTTCTCAGTGGTGTTTTTTTTTTCCTCTNAATTCTTCATCCCTGAAGAATTTGAAGGGGTGAAGGGACAAATCCCTATACAAAAATATTCAATCTTGAAATATATCCTCTTTTTACTGATCTAGGACTGATGTCTCTAGGGCTCCCTTTGAACTGGAATTATAATTCTTTGTTCCTCCAAAGAGCAAGGGAAAGTCAGGTGAAACTTGCCAAATGGAGGAGGCTGCCCCTGTCTATTGAGAGCAACTAAACTTTGAGAAAAGGTTCAAGAAAAGTCAACAGTCCAGAGCAGACAGAATTAACAGACATAAATCAGATGAGGCTTCCACCTGCACCTCAGCTGAGATGTTGAGAGAATTAACAAACTGTCAGACAGGTCTCAGTGGTGTGGAAAAAGCAAACTTCTAGGGCCAAAAGAGGATCTTTAGACTTGACTGCCAGCCAGGAAATTAATCTTTTCATTCACACCAAGCCTAGAAGCAAAAGTCTATCTCTGCAGGTAGGGAAAAAAATCCCACTAATGTTAAGGTCATATCTTAGAATTGTTTTCTTGTAAAGAACAAATTATACTGACTTACCTTTTAAAACACAGTTGTTTGATTTATTCAAATAAAATAATTACTATAGCACAATGTTTTGGTTTTGTGTTGATTTTTTAAATTATTTTTTCCTTTCCTATCTTTTATGGCTTGTCTTATANACAAAGTATTTGGTTTTTTTGTTTTGAAAGCATGGAAGCATGAATCTAAGGGAATTACACAAAACCATTTTCTACAAAAAAGTTAACTGAATTTAGTAAACTAGGATGAAATATGCTAAAATCATTAAGGATTTTATTTCTCAGTGCTGGTTTTTTTTTTCCTCTTAAGATATGATTGAGAAACAACATGACCACTAGAGGGCAGAGACAGATAACTTTTTAAATACATTAACCATAATTCCTTCTAGAAGTACTATTTTTGTGACAAGTTAGTAATTTTGGACTGCAAATGAATTTCTGAGATAGCTACAGACTAGAAAGGAATGAAAGACAGATTCAAATTCAAACGTTCACTTGAATACCATTAATTAAGGTATGTGAGTCAAAATAATTTTAAAAATTACTGGGGACATAATTTAAGATAATTGCAAAATTACTGATGAGACATGCAATCAGTAATGGAACAAGATGATGGGAAGAAAATATATGAGCATGGTAAAGCAATTGTGAAAGGAAATAGTAATGCTAACTGGGGAAAAGAGGAAGTAGTATTTCCATATGTCCTGGGGGTGGGGGAAAAAAATGATACAGATTGCTATGTTTACTGAAATAAAATGCAGTATTGAAAATTTATATATGGCTTATTTCATAGCTTGTTAGCATATTCATAGTAACTACTTTTATATAACACATACTTACAAATAACTTATTTACATACAAATATATAAATGTGTAAATGCTTAACATTATGTCTTGTTGACTTCATACTCACATGCTATATTAGAAAGAATGAAACCTTTTAATCACACTTAAACATGCACTTAATTATCTTATATTAGCTTATTATGTCTTCATAAAATGTTTATAAAAACTAATGTGACAATGCTAAAATACACTTTGTAATTGTAAGAATAAATAGCAATAGTAAAAATGTGAATTTTCTGTATTGCCAGTATCACCATAGCAAAGTATTCTTTTTCTAGCTGAAATGAATTTTCTTGACCAATTTCAATATTCAGTGGAGAGCTGGGATTCAGTTTAGTAACCTGAACACAAAATGTTAATGTTTTATGAGGCAGCTTAGCCTGTTGGAATAATTCAGAAGGATTTTACAGCTGTGATGGTGAAATTATAGGAGAGTTGCAACTTTTGGAAAGCATCTGGAGCCCACAAAGGATGTACTGGGTAAACATGTGCATATGTGCAAGCAAGAGGACCAGCTCTGGTGTTACACTCAAAATCTGGTTTATAGAGAAAGAGGAAGCCCACCTTTCAGATAAGTACAATCAAGAATTTATCGTTAATATAAATAAGATTATAAGATTATAAGAGTCTAATCAGTTTTAGTCTGAATCTAATCGTTGTGGAAGGATAAGAAATAATAATACAGTTAAACTGTTGTACACACACTTCTTTTATACCCCTCTTCCCTCTCCTACGCTCACCTCTCCAGGGCTCCTGAGTCCTAGGGCTGGTGGCTTTATTTAGGTTGCATTTGGGAGGGCATTGCCATTTTCGGTCTCTGAAGTTCCTTGTCATGAAAAATATGACCTTCATGTTGATAGTTCCGTATTCCTTTCAGTAGGATCCTGTTAGGATTATTCTTGCATGCTTGCAAATGCACTTGTATATCTTTTCTCTCACTGGTTTGCACTTCAGTATTGCGACCAACAGTACTATGGACAGTGCCTTATACTTATCTTTGGTATTATTGTTTTGTTCTCTTTGTCAGTTTCAAATCTAGTTTTTCCCAGCTGGCTATATGACCTGATGACTTCTGTCAGGGAGCAGAAGGAATGGGTTCCCAGGAGAAGGAACATGGAGCTAAGATAACCCCAGTGCAGACCCTGCCCTTACTGAGGGATTGCAACCCCACAGCAGCAAAACAGGGTGACCAATGCAGGGCTGGTATCAACAACAGGTCTCCCCTACAGTCCAAAGATCCTTAGACAAAGTGAATATTCACAGTTGGAGTCAACCCAAGACCTCCATCAGCACATCAGTAACATCAGAGGACAGACCTGGTCAGAAGCAAAGGATGCCCAGGCCTAAGCTGAGCTGGAGTTTCTGAGTCCATTGTTGGAGTTTTCCAGGTAAGGCTGGCCCAACTCACTGAAGCCTAATGGTGCCCTCAAAGCCCTGACACTATAATGAATTCTGTAAATCAATGTGAGAAGGTAATTTATGATATCTGCAAGATTTCTAGGGAGGAAATATCGCTTACATAAATATATATGTGCTTCTATAATGTTTAAAACAGACCTAAGATAAATTTATGGATGTTGACTAATTTGAAGGATTCTGCTTCTATTTATCATTTCTCTGGAAAGCATTTTTTTCCCCACATAGTGAGTAAATGGTTTTCAAGATTGCAAAAAGTAACAACAAAGTAAGAATGAAAAACATCATGTAGTCCTCAAGATCATCAGATGGTAGCCATATTGTAGGATGAGTAAATTGAGATCTCTGTTGTGCTTATTATGATTCTGAATGCTTTTTCCAGAGCTAGAAGCACAGAAATAGAAAAATAAATGGTCTCAATGAAGATATTCATCTACAACAGCATGGACAGGATCATGTTATAGTGTAGATAAAAAAGACAGTTCTTGGGGACTCAAAGTTCTGAATCCATAAGGAAGAAAAAAGAGTCATAAGAAAATGGTTTAGAATAGGCATCATCTGATTAAATATCTTCTGTGTGGTTTAGTCTGAGAACACCCAGATCATCTAAATACTCACTAAGAGAATAAGAATTATTTTCTGTTCTCTCACATCATAAATTGGATAAATACAGGTTCATTAATGGAAATAAAATAATCCTGTTTCATATATGATGACATCTCTTTATGTAAGGTCTCAGCTTTCAAGTACTTTAATATGTGCACAGATTATTACAATAAATCAAAATGTATAATGTGCTTGATTAATTTCTAGAAAATATAAGAAAATATACACAGCAGTCAACTAAATAAAGGAAAAGGGAAGGAATATTATTGTTGAATTACCCTGAACTCAGATTATTCAGTAGCTTGTATAGCATGAGAGTATAACAGGATATTTAAAATAAAGAAGTAACATTTAAACTATAATTAACATCCTGTAGACTACGGTTGTATTTATCTGATACTGTTATTTATCATAGTAAAGAGAAGATCTAGCGGGTCATCAAAGGATAATAACTCAATAAAGTTTTAAGCTATTTAAAATATAATGAAATAAGAACAGTTTGAAAAACATTAAATAATAAGCAACATAAGAATATCTTGTATTTTACAGTGTACTTTCTTACTGATAGGTAAAAACAATGTCATTGAAAGGTTATTGACTCTCGACTTTATATTTAAGCAGCCAAGTCATATTTTATCATTTATTCTGTTGCAATACTCCAGCAAATCATTTGCCAGCTTTTCACAACATTTCAATTATTTAAGATGTCATAGCTATTTAAAAGTAGATAATGATAATTTATCTTTCAAGGCCAGATCGGATGGGACATTAAACAACCTGTTCAAACTACCCTGTTTATGGCAGAGGGGTGGGACTACGTGATCTTTCATGTCTCTTCCAACCCAAACCATTCTATGATTCTATGAAACTTTCCCATAACCAGTGGTATACCATGTTCCATAGATTACTGTTATATTGGAGCTTTGAAATACATTACTTTGTGGGATATCATGGTTTAGGATAAAGCAGTTTTTAAAGACATAAATTTCCTATTCTTAAGGTAGGTTCAGCTTGTAAATCAATCATTTGGTTGCTGTGAAAAAGATGTTAACCCCTGAAAACAAATTCATGCCAGAGGTCATCAATTTTCAATTTACACACTCACGTGCTTTTATTACTTTTGAGATTGCTAATAATTAAGATGTTAACAGGAATTGATTCCAGATGACCTTTGCGACATCTCTTCTCTTGGGATTTGCATGGCAGGATAGACTACTGTTTTTACAGTAACGATACACTTTTTCAGATAGCTTTTGGAATTTTTCCAATAGACCCAGTCAGGATTTGAAACTGATTGTGATAGGAAACATATAGATAAAAAAGAAGCTGTTCCGAAGAGCTAAATAGAGGGAATGAAAAGCTGCTATTCCTCAGCAATATATAAACCAAATAAGTTATCTAAATACCTTACTTCATTACTTAATGCTCTTCCAAGTATTTCAAGTGCTATTTTCTCCACTTTTTCATATTATATTTAAACCGTAATAAATTTATGATTTTTTCTTTGATGATACTTTCACTCTAACTGTTTGAAATCTACGTTAGTCAATAGAGAGAATAAATAGTGGTTTTCTAATTGATTAAAATATAACAGTGCTAATTACACGTCGATTGTAAACAGTCGGAAGGCTGGAGAAGTTTTTACATACTTTTAAATGTACCTAAAATAAAATACCTTAGATTCACAGGGCTAAAATTGGAAAACTAGTAAAACCAGAAAACTAGTAAAACCAGAATATTTTAGTTTTAGGATTACAGTTATCAACAGGAATAAAAAAAAATTTCTTCTTCTCAAGTAAGTTAAAAATAATGTTTGAATCAGTAAAAATTATCTCAATATTTTGAAATCAATACAAAAAGGCTCCTAAAATTTTCAGAACTGTCCACCGATGGTATTTTATTTGAGATATACTACCAGGAGAGGGTGGTGTTGAGCTATAAATCTAAGGCAATCTTGCCTGTCTTTGCTGAAAGTTCACTTCTTACTGGAGTCTAGGTACATTATTTTGCACAAGAAAGTCTCTGGAGCTTTCCATTTTGACAAATGCTCAGTTCAAAGAAGACCAGAAGAAATTCCTTTAAAGAAATGTCAAAGAATATTTTAAGGATTTCAAATATACTCTGTTTAAATTTTCAGAACGAATAGAGAATGAAAATATTTCTCTGTGAATTTCCACCCTTCCAACCCCAAAGACAAACATTTGAAAATGAGTCATAATATGATTGTATATTATCAGTGTGTATGAATAATAAAAAAGGAAATATAATGAGCACCATGGTTTAAAAAATCATCTAAGTCTTTCTTATAATCTTTTCTTTTCCTGTTGAATCATTTTCTTTTCACTTACTCAGTTACAAAGGAATTATGGATTATGAATGGCAAGTGCTATTTATTGTGGTGGTGTGCAAAATATGGTGCAAAATTAATCTTAACAAATTTCTCATATAAACTGGAAAATATGAAAGCAGTATTACTGCTGTAGTTCCTATCAGTTCCCCATTCTTTATTTGATAAAACAGTCTATATCATGGAATCATGTTTGCAACCAGGAGACACCTTTGCTCTGTGTCACCAACTGACTCTCAAGTAACCATACTGCAACTTAAATCCTGCAGCTTCATGCTGAGGATCTGGCAACATTCCATCAGACTTCTGTAGCTTGATCAGTGTCCTTTCTACTAATGAACAGAATTTTTGTACATTTGTATCTCACTGATCTGTACTGAGAAACTGCTCCTCCATATGTTATCTCATATGGAGAATGCGAATAATGACTAGAAATGGATGAAGAAAAAAGTTTTACATGCTAGGAATATCTCTTAATATTCAGAACATTGGGTATCAATTTTTTGCTATTTTTTTTCTTCCTTTTTAGGTCAAATGTCAGAGAATAAAAGATGAGAAAGAAAATTGCAAGCTACTACTGGGAAAGGTGTGAGCGTGTTCAATAGTAATATATTACTTTACAATCTTTGATCAACTGTTTGTTTATAAAGTAGTAACTATTCAAAAAATCCCAATTTACAGATTTATTTCCAATACTCCATAGGATCAGCAAAAGCATTGGTAGAAATAAATGGGTGCTTGTCCTGTTTACTTCAGCATTAGTCTTAATGAGGTTTTAGCAGTTGAGTCTCAATCAATGCCACCTGGGTTAAAGTGACACAACTGGACGAGATAACACAGTTACCACATTCTTTATCTTTGCAATCATATAGATATATCTATGTAGACAATACTCTCTCTATATATATATAATTTCAATTACTCACGTGGCATTTTTTTGTTCTGCAGTCAAAAGTTCAAATTCAGACATTCATTGTTATTTATTATAATTTATTTGCTACCTGTATAAATAATAAATGAGTACATTAATGTTCCACTCTTGAACAGTTCATACTTCCACAATTAAAAAAAGACACAGTTAAAAGCTTGCAGCTATGAAATGTAGTTCATGTTTATAGGAAATGAAAGAATTAGCATAATGCTGAGAGTGTCAAAATAATAAAAAAAGTTAACTAAACCATAAAAATAGTTAATGGAAAAGTTTGAAAACAAAATATGGCAGCATTGTTAGAATGAAAAAATACACTGTATTTTTTCCTACTTGCATCCACTGAGCCAATAAAGATTCACTAATTCTATGTTTTTTAATAGACTAATGCGGTGCATTTTAGTTAAAGTATATTTGTTTTAGCTTCAAAGATTTGTTTGTGCTTTAGTGATTATTCAAAGAATATATGTGTTTATGCTGACTCGTTGTAAAAGATGATCCATATTTTGATAAACAATTTATTTCCATCAGTCCATTGAATTTCAATGATTTCTTGTTTTATGGTTTAGACAATACAATTGCTTGACTCTTAGAATGACAACTGAATTTTAGGCAGAAAACCTGTGATCTTCAAATTAAGTTTTATAAATGTTTATTCTTTTGTCCATGTTTTAGCTGGAAGTTCACTCAATGTGTCTAGTGCTTTGAAAGTTACACTCTTTGATAGTCAAAATACTTTCTTTAAGATAGCCTTAATAATAAAGTGCATTTACAAAATTATATACTGAATGCCACAAAAGTGCAGGCAGTTTTAAAAAGGCATAAACTGATGTCTCAGTGGATTTTCTTATCTGTTTTGTACAGGAATTGAGGTAATTTTCTTCACAGTAGCTAGTACATGCTTGTGTTTTGGATTTGTGCTGGAAACAGAGCTAATAACGCAGGGAGGTTTTCATTATTGCAGAGCAGTACTTACACAGACCCGAGGCCTTTTCTGCTTCTCACATCATTGCAACAACAAGAAGTCTGGGGGTGCACAAGAAGCTGGGAGGGAACAGAGCCAGGAAAGCTGACCCAAACTGCCCAAAGGCATATTCCATACCATACAGTGCCAAGCTGCAAGATATAATCCAGGGCAAGGTTGGCCAGGGGGTCCGCTGCTCAGGGACCAGCTGGGCATCGGTTGGTGGTGAGCAGTTGTTTTCATTAACATAACTTGTCTTCCTTGAGGTTTATTTGCTTCTCTTTTTTATTTTTGTTTTCATTAAAAGGTACTGTTGCTATAATTATTAACATCATTTTCATTATTGTTATTCTTATTATTATTAATAACTACATTTTTCTTAAATTTTAATAATGAAACTGTTCTCTCAGTCCACAATTTTTCTGACTTTTATCTTTCCGATCTTCTTCCCCCCATCCTATTTGAACAAGGAATGAGCAAGTGGCTGTGTGGTGCTTAGTTCCTGGCTGTAGTAAAACCTACACAGATTGGAACAAGAAATATCAAGTAAACTGAATTAATGGCCCACATTTTTGTCCTAAAAAGATATAATTCAAATCTGGATTTGGTCATTATTTTAAATTGGGATGGAATCACTCTATTTTGCTCCAGACAATGCATAAATATTATAAATTAATCAAAGATTGGTCCAGAGGCATATAAGATTGAATGATAACACTTTTAAAAAGAACATGTAATTATAATGGCTGTCATTAAATGAGCTTCTTAGTATATTGGGATTTTTCTAAGCTAATATCATGAGTTGTTTAGTATGAATTATGTTAATTTAACATGGTATTGAAGAGCTTCTACACTATGTTTTATAGTAATTGAAGTATTATTTACACTTCACTCTAAAAAAGATACATGACTCTGAACAAGACCAATTACATGCTAATTATTATGTTTTAAGATATAATAATCCAGTTCTGAGAATCATTTTTAAGAGACATGCCTTAAAATTCTGAACCCAACAGAATCTGGATTCCCAAAGCATTTCACAGAATCACAGAACCACTGAAGCTGGAAAGGATCTGCTTAGATAATCTAGTCCACCCTGTGTGGTTCAGGCAGGGTCAGCTACAGCTGTGTGACCAGGAACAGGTCCAATCAGGATTTGTGTAACTCTAGAGATGGAGACCCTACAACCTCTCTCTGCAACCTGCTTCATGATTTGAAGTCATTGCTACATGAAGATGTCAATTTTGTGCATAGTAGGCCTCTGAAAGTTGTAAAATGTCAATGAAAAATGCAAGTTTAGCTTTGGCAAAAATATGTTCATCATTTACACAGAAAACTCCAAAAAGGAGTACTAAAGGTATATATTTATTCTTCTAACTAAGACAGATTATATGCAATAAAGAACAGTGCTCTCTAAATTGAAAAATATGATTAATTCTAAACCCCTTTTTCTTATTGTTTTAAAACAAATCCATCTACAACCCGGAAACAGAGGGGAAGAAATAATTCATATTTATTCAGTCATGTTATACTGCACATTGCATTAATTCACTATTCACATTCTTAGTTATTAATTGGACTGACAAAGCGACTACCATGCTGTAAGTGAAGGTAGTGAAAATATCTATCCCTGATGTCATGCAGAATACCAGTCCCAGCTACTGACTCAGTAGCTGTCCTACAGAGAAGCTCACTCCTGCTGGTGGTCAGTGACTCAGTGAAATCCATATGGCTTTTCACAGGTGCCAGTAGATGGTCAGTTGCTGTTGCATCTTTCAGTCAGATAAAGGTTTATGGAAAACTCAGAAAATTTATTCAGAAATTGTCCTTACTATGGGTTCTAGACAGAGCTGCTTTGTCTATAAAATTCCACATAAAAATGAGTTTTGCAATTGGTTGCAAAGGTTAAGTGTTCAGAAAATAATTTATTCATAAGAAAGCTACATAACAGGTAGAGTGTAGGGCAGTAGATTTTTGAAAGCAGAAATAATGTATATAGTCCCGCCTTTTGTATCTGCTGGTGTCATTGAAAAAAAATAAAGGTGTGCAACAACATGATCACAGCTGGTGAGATGAACTCTCTCAAAACAGTCACTACTTCACCTTATTCTCATTTCTTTAATAGAAGAAAGAACAGGAAGTTCACTTTTCCTGACCTACTTTCTGCATTTTTTTCAGTGGAAATATTCCTGCTCCTGTCCTTATCCCTCACCCCTAAGGACACTAAATTGAATATTTCTTTCTTCAGCCTAAAGAGGATTTTCTTCCCTTTCACAGAAGAAAAAAAATGTTTGATTCTGCTGTACTAATATTCTTCCTGATCCATGTAAGAAATCCCAGTATCTGAACCACAAGCAACAGTCCAGGGTAAGATGCAGTCTTACATGAATAAGAATTCCTATTCTTACCTCAAAAGTGAAAACAAAGGTCCATTTGGTCTGCATTATCTGACTGCATAAAAGCAAAGTAGCAGTCCACATCTGCCTAATAAAAAGTAATGCTAAATAAAGTTGTATAAGCCCATACCTCTTTTAGAAAGAGAACCTTGTGAGTCTGAAATCATGCCATCAAAATTATAAGGCAAGCTATTGATATAACATGCTGAAGCAATTAAAAAAACCTCTCTGTGCATTTCAGCATTTTTTATGCATCTCAGGTATACATTTTTTAAAGATAAATCTGATATATCTTCTGAAAAAATGATCTCAGATATAACTATACACTTTCTTGAATAAAGGGAAATTTGCTGTAAGCTCCTAATTTTTTTATTTTTTTTTTTTTTAGGAAATGGTATACTCCTTACTCTGTTGATTTTAATTTTTTTTCTACATAATATGTTTATTTTTATAGTGACTAATGTTAACCTTACATTTTTTAAAGTTGCTTTCTAAAAATAAATGTCTGTTTGAAAATAGAAGCCAAAAAATGAGATCATATGCAGATGTGGGTTTGTGTCTTCTTCCCACTTTGCCAGAAAGGCTGAAATAGGTTCTAGAGCTAATAGATTGAATTTTTTAAATGTGCTGTGTTTGCTCTGTGATAATAGTGTGAATAGAGACAAGGAGTATGGCTACGTGGCAAAATACTAAGCTAAGAAAATATACTCAAGGAGATAACTGCATGTCACACCTTTCCTGTGTTGTATCTGTGGTCAGGTGTATTCAGATTTTTACAGCCTGTGTACTTCCAATTAGAGCCCAATACTCTGGCAGTCTTTATTAATCCATGCAGCAACTGCACCAAGGAACAGTGAATTTACCTACAGACTTCTTGGAAGCAAAGCCAAAATAAGGACTTTGGAGTTCTTTTTTCCATTCTGTCACTTCCTGAGAAGTCTGACTACACGGATATGGTGCAAAAGGGTAAATGGACACTATGGATTTAGAGATGGGGAACTTTATTGTGCCTCTCTGTTGTACCTAGGCACTTAAGCACCACACAGCTACTCGCCCACTTCCAGTGGGATGGGGAAGATAATAGAAAGAGCAGAAGACAAAAAAGAGAGACACTCACAGTTCAATAAAGGAAGGAAAGAGAGGGGAAAAAGTATGTAAAAATGATCACTCATCACCTCACATGAGTAGGTCAATGCCCATTTTCTCCCTGAGCAACAAGTACTTTCCCAAAAATGGCCCTTCCCTCACTTTTCCTTGCTGAGCTTCACACTATATGGTACAGTGTATCCTTTTGGTCAGTTTGGTCAGTTGGTCTTCGTTGTGTCCCTTCTCAATATCTTGCCTATTCCCAACCTACTCTGGGTGAGGCAGAGTTGGAAGAACAGGAAATCTTTATATGGTACATGTGCTTCTCAGAAGTAGTAAAAACTGTCATGTTATCAACACTGGTTTAGTCACAAATCTACAATATAACACTGTACACGCTGCTGTGAACATCAACTCCACACTGCTATGAAGATCCAGCATACATTGGCACCTGCCAGCTTAGGATAGTTAGGTTCTAGAATCACAGTGAATTACAGTGACTTCCAGAGTAGTGCACTCCAAAGATTAGCATCTTAAGGTAGACAAGACAAATTAACCCAAATGTGCCCATACATTGAAAAAAAAGGACAATAGATTGACAAGCTTGGACTTAATTAATGAACTTTTAGACTGAAAATCAGCTCACATCAATCCTGTACTGGGAAGTCAGAGTGGTGAGAAGCATGTTACTAGCCATCAAGATCTACTGCTCTCTTGAACACTACCTATGACTTTATAGATCCAAAGAATGTTCTTTCTTCAGTTCCTGTATGATGTCTTCAAAGCTGGAGTTCAGAGCACAATGCTTTTGTAAAGGATACACATTCTCAGAATAAAAAATCTTTTTCAAAGCAGAGCTTAAGTACTAATTTACCACTTTATTAAACTGATGTTGGGTCTGTGAATCTTACTGTGTATATAGTACCCTCAAGAGGGAAAAATAAATGAATGCTGTGGCTATTTACAATCTAGCAAAATACCAAACTTGATTGGCTACTGCAGACTTTACTCTTCAGGTGTTTTTCCAAGTTGCCTGATATAATCTACTTTAGCTAGATTTGGTGGAATAGCAGTAGCATGTAATGTGCAACTAGGTTAGGCACAGGCACACATTATCATGAATAGGCTTAGGCATAGTCAGCATGTAGAAACTCATTTGTGTTTAACAGGATACTAATGTTAAATATCAATGCATTATTCATAGACAAAAGGGAAGAAAATCATTTTACACAGGAGTTTCAATATTTCAGATTTTCTTATTCATGTTTATTGAAAAAGAATAAAAATGGGGATTTTGTAACACCAAAAAAACAAATGTAAACAAATGTAAACATATGCAAATCATGGCATATCCTCTGTTCTGATTATTGATTACTGCACACCCAGTGGTTATTTCCACTGCTCCTGCAGTACAGAAGAAGAAAATATTCCATTATTAATTTCAAAAGATTTACACAGTTCTTATAACTTTGGGTTGCATTGACTATTGGTACTGAAATTATATTTTTTTAAGTTTTATGAGGGCTAGGCAGTCAGCTGCTCTCAGGCATGAAAGTTGGAAAACCTGACTAAACTTCAATTGGAATATTCATAACTATAATTTGAGATAATTTGATATATTTGAAGTTATAACTATAACTCAGAGGTGCAGTTAGTAATCAATTGGCTGACTGACAGGGTTTTAAAAATTGACTGAATGAGATGTTTTTTTAAAAAAAAGGGTATGCAAAACATACCTAACATATATAAATTTACAAGTACTTTTTAAATGGATATTGACAAGGATCCCAAAATAATCAGAAGAAAAGTCAAAGTCCATAGAAGTCTAGGCAAATTTTATTGTTCTCACACTAAGTTTTCCCTTCTACATGGACAAAAAGTATTTTATCCCACCCAGCTTCAAAGAAAGTTTTGAATGGCTATGTGGCAGTGGAGAGGATCACTTCAGTATAAACCTACAGTAATTAAGGTCAACAGACAACAATGCTTCTGGTGTTTTATAAATTACTAAGAAATTACAAATCGAGTAGAGCTCTTTTGTGCTCTTAGCATGATACACAATGCCAAACCATGACATAATTTTTTGTGTGTATGTTCCTGGGTCATTGGCAAACAAAATACATTTTGAAAAATATGCAACTGATTCATCATAACTAAAGAGTTCAAGTACTCAGGTGACTTTTGTTCCCTACAGACCAGTCATCTCTAGGCTTTTTTTTTTTTTTTTTTAATTGACATTCAAATATTGCTAAGTTCAGGAGGAGAGGCAATGAGAACCTGTCTGTTCCAAGCAGTTGATTCAGGTCAAGAAATATTTCTCCAATATCAAAATTTATGAACAAGATGAACAACCTCAGAATATAATTTCAGAATCTAAATCTCAGAATAGATTTTAACTTTGATATTGAACTCTTCTTATATTATGTAGAACTGGGAGTTCTTTGTTGAGGGGTTAAACAAACAAAAAACCCAAACAAACAAACAAGAAATCAAGAAGATTCAAGACATATTGCACAGATACTGAAGAAGGAAACCACAAATTTCAGAAATGTTTACACTTTTTCAGTGATCTGATTTATATTACAAAACAGGATTACTAGAGAAGTACGCAAGGGAAAATACCTTGGTTTCAGCTGTTTCCATTGCATACTATTTTATTAAATGACTAAGAATCCAATATTTTGTAAGGAATCATTCTCTTAAGTATAGCAGTATAAAATGAATTTTCACTCAAGCAGAATATTTAAAGTACCATATGACTTTTTTAACTTGAAAAATAAAATATAAAAAATATGAACTTCAGTAAGCCTTTCTTTGAAATATCTATTTTCAGGGAATGTGACTTTTTCATGATGGTAAATACCAATGCATACAATGTCACATATATGGAGGTGCAGCCTAGAAAGCCAACTGTATCCTTGGCTGCATAAGACACATGGACAGCAGGATGAGGGAAGTGATTCTCTAGGTGATCTTTAAGGTTCCTTCCAACATAAACCATTCTACAATTCTATGATTTTATGATTTGTGTACTTATGTATTATGTATAAAAATATGAGTCTAAATTAATTTAGTTAGAAAATGCATAAGGCTAATAGAAATTTGTTCCTTTAACCTGACTGTTTTCGTAAAAATTGAAGATATTTTTCAGCAGATTTTTCAGAGAATTGCCTCTCAATAAGGGTCACATAAAGATGAAACTAAATGCTTAGAGAATAGCTACTAGGTCTGTGTATCACTTGTAGAGTGGAATCCTGACCTTTATTTACACAATTGCAATGTGCTCATGACTGCAAAAGGCCACACAAACAATGTACTCAAAGCAGAAGGTTTTGAGTAGGACCTATCCCAATACATAAAAAGGAACATTAGTTCTGTGAGGGAAATAGGTGTTCTGTGTCTGAATTAAATAATATAGTAGGCACTGGTAGCTTACATAATTACAGTACATTACATTAGGGTTTTTGTTTTGTGTGTGTGTGCATATGCCATGTTCTTAGTTAAGTCTTAGCCTTTGTGACAGTTCTTCCATATACAATTTTAATTTATTATATATGTATGAGTTTTGCACTCCTCAGCAGGCTCTCTCATGTATGAATAGTCAGATGCTATGTATGGTTCCAGGAAAATGCTTTCTTTCAATATGGTATATTAAGCTGTCAGACCTGTACTCATACAGAGTTCAAAGGGTTCATGTTGCAAGAAATATAGGTGAAGAGTTGTTGATATAGACTTTAAGCTACTTGCAGGCATGGAAGGATATATTATTTATGTCCTACATCTTGTGTGTTATCAATGGCTCCTTGTGTGCATCCTGAGAAGTGACAGCGAGTTGTGAATGATGGGGAAAAAAATTTCTATCCAGTGAAATAAAAAATGCAGATGCATGTTCCTCTTGTTATGTTTAAACAATGAAGTTACGAATTAACAAGTCACCATGAAAATTAACATTTTGAAGACTGATCTGTAAATCATAAGCCTGAAGTAAATGTAAGCCTTACAGGTTTAGATTTTATATATCCAGGGTTCACAAAATTTAAAATTGTCAGAGCAATTGATGAAGATTTGATGTACAGGATACTGTGTACCTGTGTCAACTGACATGCAGATGCACTTGCAGAATCACATTCTTTATAATAATCTGCTTAATGATTCATAAAATTATGGTAGAAAAACAATCATTAGCCATTTTTATAAACTTGGTAAGGATGCAGTTTTTGAATGACAAATATTATAGATGAACATTCTCAGTGGTTTTTAATTCTGTATGTTTAGGTTAGGAAACTGCCTTATTTTTAACAACTGATTTCTGGAAACATTTTTGTGATCATGTTTTACTCTTGTAGATGTCAATTTCAAAAGCAAAGAATGATGTTGTTTTCACTTTTAAAGAGAATATTTATTTTTAGAGATATTCTCTATCTCAAACAGCCAATCACAATTAACACTTGAAAAATGTTCAGTAAAAAAATAGAAATAATATGATTTAAAATTCATAAATTCAGACCTAATAAAGAAAATAATTGTTTATTTGACTGGCCACAGACAGCTGAGAACCTTTGAGCCTTAACAGTAAAAACACCCTGCAAGGTGAGATTGAGTGACAAGGTTCATTAAAAGTAGAAAACTGGGAAGAA
>VWYN01013433.1:143941-172626 GCA_013400075.1 Hippolais icterina
GAAGAAAAAAAAAAAAAAAAAAAAAAAAAAAAAAAAAAGTGTGGTGTTGAAAAGGATGGAAATCAAATTGCTGCTATTCCTCAGGAATATTTTCTCTTTTTTTAAAAATTATTTTTCTAAATTATATATATAAAGTATATATATAATATATATACACATTTTCTATATTTATATATAAAATTTTACATGTGTGCATGAGTGTAAATACAGGATGAGGTCTTGATAGCCTTCATCACATTGAACAGTATATTGCAATAGTCCTTCCAAGGTCAATGAGGCCACCTAGAGATCTATCAGTGCAAAAGAAGTTACTGGAATCCGACTGGTTGGAGTCTGTAGTAAATAGTCTGTATATTAATCCAAGGCACAATAAGAACAAAACAGAAATGTTAAGATCTAGAGGGCAAATATGTTGGAGCACCACATTTATTGTTGCTAATCAAAAGGTTTTGAGACTCTGTGGCTGTGGGATGAACAAGGAAGTAGCATTTGCTGCTTATAAAACCATCCCATGCAGTGCAGGAGGGATAAGGAAAATCCCCCTTGCATGGAATAAATATTTTCCTGTAGCTGTACTGTATCTGCTAATTACTTTTTTTTGAGCACAAAGAAAATAATACCTTAGGCATGATACATGCCTTTAAAAATGCCCTCTCCCAAACCAGACTGTTTTTTATCAAAGCAGTGTTTCATGGAAATACAATGCAATCTCACATGGACAGATACCAACTGTGCTAACATCTGTAAAACAGATAATTACAATCAACCCAGTCTTCTTCCTACAGAACAAGATAAGCAGTTTTAAAAAGGGCTGATGGCAGTCATTGTGCAAGCATAAGAACTAATATTCCATAATTTTATGTTTCCAAACTAAAGTATGTGCAATTGTAAATACTCACCCTTACCCCAGTCACACTGAGTGGACTGGATCGAGACCTTTATAGTCTCATTTATATATTTGAATAATTCTGCACTTCAATGTGATAGATATGTTTTCCTGAGGACAAAGTTTCCCTTGTGGTGTGTTTTGTGGAGTCTGTTTGGACTGGAATTCTTTCAGGTTTTTAAAGCAAGCATTTGCAGATACAAACTAAATGCAAGGTCTGCCCAAGAGAACAAACTGCAAGAGCTGCAGAGGATGTTTACTGTTTTGCAAAATCGGGCATTAACAGTCTTTAAGCAATCTAGAAGATATTTAGCTGAATTTTACTTTCTTAGGCTCACTTAGATAAGGGGAAAAGGAGGTGAGAGAAATTGCAGTAGGAGGAGCTGATCTGTCTCAAGGTGGAGCTGTATCTTGTATTAAATGACATTGGCAGATTAAAGCTCTCTGGTGGGGAAGGGCTTAAAGGCTGAGTCAAAAGCCAAGAAGTCTCTTTATTTACGCCTACCTCCCAGCCCCTGGCAATCTGACTAATAACAAACTGAGCTAACAAGAAAGACTAGAAAGAACAGAGAGAACACAGGAGCAGCTTGCATCTAAAAATCTGACAAACCAAGTGATCAAGTCAAGCTCTGCTGAGCATCTTGTTTGTTTACTGCATCCAAATGCTTGCAAACAGTTAACTATATGCAGAAAAGTCAGCCTAGCTGTGAAGTATGCTGTGAATTTTAATTGAGGAAAAAGGACAACTGCTTACAGGATGGTCTGACGTGCACGGCTGCCTGGAAGATTTTTTCAATCGAATGCTTTGTACTTTGTCTTCTGAACAAGGATTTTAACTTTATGGAGCTGTAGTATTACTGGAGCTTGCAGCAACGGGAAACTCAAAACAAAGTGTACGTTTTTCAGAGGGAAAAATTACATTGCATGGAAACAGCTGCTCCAACTGTGCATTACTGAGTGTATCAGGGAGGGCTGCTGCTGTACAGGTAAGAAAGACCAGTTAGTTAATTAGCTGAGCACATGCAAATTATATTTCTTGTGCAAGTTGCATTTATTTTCTGCATGATTTTGTATAACTTTTATGTTAAATGACGGAAGTTTATAATGTATTTTAAACAGTTTGCAGGCACATTTATTCAAACTGATTACTGTGTAGAATATGTGCATTAAGGGAATGATGGTTTTGAATCCCTTGGGGAACAGGAATGGGTGTTTGGTTTTATTTCTTCAAGTGCAAAAGTAGTCTTAAATGCATCATCTGACTGTTATTCCCTTAAGGATTTAATAAAAAATCCCAAAGGATTTTAGAAATTGCTAATTCTTAGCTTGGGGCTTTCAAAATCATCAACATGGGGTTTTTAAATAGCTGAGTTAAAACAACCAAAGAAATAAACCCCCAAGCACAACAAAACAAGCTATTTCAATGTTTTTAAACCAAATCAATTATTATTTAGCAAGCATGAGATGTCTTTGCTGTAAGGTGACTACTTCTAGAAGTATTCAACTTTGCCTCATAGAAAGAACTGTGGTGTTTTTTAGTCTTTTAGAATTCCTACAGAGTTTAGTTACAGTATGCAGTCAGCAGTGTCTTACATGAAAGCAGATAAAATGAAAAAAAAATTAAGTTACCATGTAGAATTTGCTCAAAAACCTCCCCACATGAGAAGTTCAGTTTTTCAAGTCTTTCAAATTACATTTTGTTGTATTATGAATTATTTCAGTTAAATGTTAATTATCTGTTACATGAGAGCAGTTTTTTGTTTTACAGTAGTAGCCCACTGAGAACTTCATTACATGTTTCTGAGTGTTTAGGAAAAAAAAAACCAAAAAACAACTGGAGAAAAGAAAAAAGAATACAACTCTCCTATTAATTTTTATTGCGTGGGTGTATATATGTGTGTGAGAGAGTTCTGGCACTGCTGCTTACAGAAGTATGACGATGATTAAAATGTGAATGTTTTTCAATTGGTTACAAATGTTGTTACTTTCATCTCTGAGAGGAGGGCTTTCATTTTTATAACCTAATTTCTTAATACAGAATAGAATGCAATATGCCTTACAGATTTTTTTTTTAAATTTAATTTTGCTCAGGGACTTTATAAGTGTTGTTTGAATTTGATGCGGATTGACGCTGGAATTTCTAATGAGAAAAAGTGCACAGAAATAAAGCTGAATTAGTCATAGTGTAGGTTTGAAGCTGGCATCTGTGTCAAGAGCTTGTATTTTTTACCTTGGGTCACTGGAAAGGATAGTGATGCATGTAAAGCAAGAATAAGTCTCTAGCATAATATGATCCTAGAATTATTCTGCATACTTCAAAATAACATCCTGACATGATGTGTCTTATCCAATACTTCTTGGAAAAACAGACTTAAAGGCATATATATTAAACATAGCTAGAGTTCAAGGAGGGTTATATGAGACAACAAAATTATATTGCAACTACTAAAACAAAGATAAAAGCTCGTATTTTTAAGGACACTTTTCTCACACTGTGAATTCACTTACTACTCCTAAACTCATGTTTCTACTCTCATTTATCAGAAACTATTAATGGAGAAAAACAAAATGCACTGTGCACACATTTGCTGTTGTTCTTTTTGTATGTATGTGTGTGTGTGTATAATACTCATGCCACAGCATTTAAGTGCCTGCATGTGTGAAGCTTTGCAATCTGTTCTAAGGGAAGCCTTGAGAAACAGTGTTTCTAGTAACCAAGGTACATGGTATTTAAAATATGCATTGATGAGATGCCAAATCATATGGCCACACTATAAAAATGTTCATGCATGCAGTTGAATTGATCCTTGTAAAATGTTCTAATCTTTCAGAAACTAAACACAGCTAGCTGTGTAGTGACATTCTGTACTTAATGTTTCAATAGCTTCGTTTGAAAGACTCTGACCTTTATGAGATGGATTACTTAAGAATCTTGCTTAGTTCAGTCCTCAAACAAATAGCACACCCCATAAACATTAATGGTTTTTAAATAATCCATTGCATTTTAGGGGACTTTTTTTAATATTTACTTTTTTGGAAGTGTGGAAATACTTAACTAAAGATTATAAAGTGATTTCACTCTACTTTATATATCAGGAGTTACCATTGGTTTTGCTAATTAAGCAGCCTTGACAGAAAGAGACAGAGAATCTTCTAATAGACTGTAGGACAAATTAATTCAAACCAATAATAAATGACTGATTTTGACATCTAAATTTTGTTTGAAACTTCATAGCTCTATCGTAATGATATATTTATCAAGTGTTTCAAAGTTTAAGATCAGATTGAAAGATGATAATTATATTGCATAACATATGGTTGATACTGGTGATAGTTTTTAATTTGTAAAGCACAGTCATCTCCATATATATTTCACTGTGGAAATTGATGATTATAATCATTAGAGGAGTCTAATATTAATCTCAAAAAAAAGTTTGTCCTTGTTTGCTTGTTTCTCCTGACATGTACTGCATTGTCAGTTCTCCTTTTTCAACGCGTACACATTTTTTTGTATGTATATTATATGCAAACATTACACTACTGTGTGCTGTGGCCCCACTTTCACCCACAAACTACAACATATGCATTAAAATTTAAGCAAAGAGATTATTTTGTCTACTTCCTTTTCAGTTTGTGGGTACAAGGATTTCAGAGGAAATACCCTTTGATTTCCATACATCATGCAGAACCATAGATTCCCTGTATCCTGACAGAATGGGCTTTTGCTCACAACATATTACTGATCCAAATCAAATCTTATTTCTCCTCTTCAGCAGCTAGGTAACATTAAGTTAATCTTAGCAAGGTACTCTTTAATAGTGACACAAAGCAATGATTCAAAATATTATATTTGTTTTGATATAAGTTGCTTGGGACAGTAAATTATTACTGCTGTCCACTGGCAGTCTATACAGTATATAAATAAAACTAATAAACTCCAGATTATTTCTTACTTCGGATATCAGCATGAAAGTGCTGAAGATTTCCCCTTATGACTGTTTATTCATTCAGGACATTAAACTAAATATATATTCTCTAATTAGAAAACAATTCAAGTGTTTTGCTTGATATGATATTGTTTGGAAGGTGAAGTAGCTCAATGATAAGATTTAGGAATGTTTTCTTCTTGCTGTTGCCCCGGGGGGGGGGAAACCACAAAAAAAACCCAACAACAGCAAAAAACCTCAAACCCTATGAAATCATGACTCTATTGTTTTTCTTTTTCTTTTTCCTTTTTTTATTTTTTTAATTTTTTTTTTTTTTAATAGAGTCTGCTGGACAAGATGAAGCTTTGGATTTTTGTTCTATGGTCAATTGTGGTTGCATCCGATCCTTTCCAGTCACAGCCTTCTTTTTCTTCAGTCAGAGGATCTTGTCAGAGTCTGTGTTCCTGTGAAGAAAAGGATGATACCATGATTATCAACTGTGACAAAAGAGACATCAAGATGATATCAGAAATAAATGTCCCACCATCACGGCCTTTCCATCTTAATCTGTTAAATAATGGTCTGAGTATGTTACACGTGAATGATTTTGCCGGCCTTGTCAATGCTATTTCTCTGCATCTTGGTTTTAACAATATAGCAGATATTGAGCCTGGGGCTTTCAATGGCCTCAGTCTTCTTAAGCAACTTCATATCAATCATAATTCTTTGGAAACACTTAAAGAAGATACGTTTAATGGATTGGAAAATTTGGAGTTCCTTCAAGCAGACAACAATTTCATCACAGTGATTGAAGCAAGTGCCTTTAGCAAGCTCAACAGGCTTAAAGTGCTTATTTTGAATGATAATGCCATTGAGTATCTTCCTCCAAACATATTTCGTTTTGTGCCATTGACCCATTTAGATCTGCGTGGAAACCAGTTACAGACATTGCCTTATGTTGGCTTTTTGGAACACATTGGAAGAATACTAGACCTTCAGTTGGAAGACAATAAATGGGCCTGTAACTGTGATTTGCTGCAGCTGAAGATATGGCTAGAAAACATGCCGCCTCAGTCCATAATAGGTGACGTTGTCTGCAACAGTCCTTCAGTTATCAAAGGCAGCATATTAAGCCGGCTTAAAAAAGAATCACTTTGTCCCACCCATCCTGTTAATGAACTTGAAGATCCTTCAGGATCACTGCCCTTGGTTGTAACCACCTCTATCAGTGATAATCATCTATCGACTAAGGTGATTCCTCTCCTGAAAGCTCCTACTAAAGAACCAAGTTTAGTGCTTCATACTTCCAAGCCTACTACATTTCCAGGAATCTCTTGTCCTGTCCCTTGTCACTGCACCAGCCATATGCTCTCAGGAGTTCTTATGCACTGCCAGGAACGAAATATTGAAAGCTTGTCTGATTTAGGACCCCCTCCTCCAAATCCTAAAAAGCTTATCCTAGCTGGAAACATTATTCAGACGCTGTTGAAATCAGATCTTGTGGACTATACCAGCCTGGAAATGCTTCACCTGGGGAACAATCGCATTGAGATCCTTGAGGAAGGTTCCTTTATGAATCTGACTAGACTACAGAAACTATATCTCAATGGCAATCATCTTACAAAGCTAAGTCAGAATCTTTTCCTTGGCCTTCAGCACCTTGAGTACTTGTACCTTGAATACAATGCAATCAAAGAGGTTTTGCCAGGGACATTTAATGTAATGCCAAAACTGAAAGTCCTCTACTTAAATAACAACCTGCTTCAGGCTTTGCCACCCCATATTTTTTCAGGTGTTCCCCTCACCAGATTAAATCTGAAAACAAACCAATTTGCTCATTTGCCTGTGAGCAATGTCTTGGATGAACTGGATATGCTGGTACAAATTGAACTTGAAGACAACCCTTGGGACTGTACTTGTGATTCAGTTGGACTGCAAAAATGGATACAAAAATTGAGTAAGAATACCATGATGGGTGATATTTTTTGTAAATCTCCCGGGCACTTAGCAAAAAAAGAATTGAAATCCCTAAACAGTGAAGTCTTGTGTCCAGGTTTAATAAACAGCCCTGCCCTACCAACTCATGCCAGTTTTGTAGTTGTGACAACTTTTTCTCCTACTGCCAGCACTGCAGACACCATCCTGCGGTCCCTTACAGATGCTGTCCCACTTTCTGTTCTAATATTAGGACTGCTCATTGTGTTTATAACTATTGTATTTTGTGCAGCAGGAATAGTTGTTCTTGTTCTGCACCGGCGCCGAAGATGCAAAAAGAAACAAGTGGATGAACAAGTGAGGGACAGCAGCCCTGTTCACCTTCAGTACAGCATGTACGGGCATAAGACCACACACCACACCACGGAGCGCCCAGCTGCCACTCTCTATGAACAACGAATAGTTACCCCCATGGTTCAGGTGTACCACAGCCCGTCCTTCAGCCCCAAGCACACTGAGCAGCAACAGGAGGAGGGAAGCCAGAAGGAAGCTAATGATTCCAAATATCTTCGCCGAAGTCTCCTGGAAAGAGAGAACAGTTCACCACTTACAGGTCCAAATGTCAAATACAAGGCTACAGATCAGTCTGCTGAATTTCTGTCATTTCAGGATGCTAGCTGCTTGTATAGAAATATTCTGGAAAAAGAGAGAGAACTGCAGCAACTAGGGATCACAGAGTACCTAAGGAAAAATATTGTCCAGCTCCAGCCTGACATGGAAGTTCGTTATCCTGGAACACATGAGGAATTGAAGCTAATGGAGACACTCATGTACTCCAGGCCAAGAAAGGTTTTTCTAGAACAAACTAGAAATGAGTATTTTGAGCTCAAGGCTAATTTACAAGCTGAGCCTGACTATCTGGAAGTTCTGGAGCAGCAAACGTGAAGTGATAATACAGTGGGCTGGGGCCGAATTTCTGTGATTTTACTTTAAGGTGGAATCATTGTAAATAAAAGTGCCTTATAAAAACGTGTCAACAGTGAGAACTTAAGCACAGCAGTAATCCTAGGAAAGAAAAACTCAGGGATCACTGTGGGAAGCCATGCGGTTGTGTGCAGGCCATATGTCACATCCCAAGTTAAACAAGCATTTTGTGTGATTGAACTGTGGGAGGAAGATTGCTTATTGCACTATTCCTCATCATTTTGAAAAGGTGTGTATGTCACTCTCCATTCTGTTCTCTGTTTCCCAACCTATGGAAAAAAATGTTCATTACTTTTACCCCTTTTTTGCTTCCCCTCAATTAATTAGATTCCTTTAAAAAAAACACAAAAAGACTGAAAACAGAAAACCCCAACACCTGTGTTTGTATTTATAATCTTAGAGTGTATATGTTAGGTTAGTATATGCACTGCATACATGACCACTGTCTACAACTACACCTAACATACCTTTATCATAAATATGAAAGGAGTTGAAGAGTTGTCATGCTAAGTGTCAGTTAAAAAGGAATAAGATAAAATATTTTTGTGTATTCACCCAGAGCCTGCAAATATTTAAGTATTTTACACGGAAATTTATGTGCATTCTGTATCAGTATGTGGAAGGAAAAGTATGTAACTATGTTTACCCTACATCTTCAACAAAGAAAACTGTAAGCCTTTTGCTACTTTCCCTATATGATAGCTTTACCTAAGTTTGGACAATCTTTTCTTGAACTGCTGCTATAAAATATTGTGCATCACTGGTGTTTCAACTCATAATCCTGGGCAATTTGAAAAGCTACTGAGAATCAGCTGTAAATATGTTACTGTGTTTAATAAGTTTGATTTTTATATATATATATATATATACATATGTATATAAATGACTTCTGTGCTAGCTTTAAATATTCTTGAAGGAAATGAGTTTGCTGTGGCTAGGAATTTCCAAGTGCAAATACAGGTCCTTTTCCACCCTAACCAAAAGCAACGCTCAGACAGGATAACTGCAACAATACACACATGAGGAAGAATAATAGTATTTAGCTATTTGTACAAAAATATATTTTCTGAAATTAGAAGAAAATAAAATGTTGTGGGAAAAATAGGTTACAAACACGTAGAACACTGCAGGTTTATTTTTGCAATGAATTCTCACTAGATTTATATTTACTATTTATTCTGTATAATTTTGTATTTTTTTTTTTCTTTCCAACTCACAAGAAAAGAAAAACTTATTCCTGGCTGATTTTCAAGCTAATCAAGGAACTGCTCTCCATTAACAAAAAAATAAATAAAGAGTTTTTTAATGTCTTTTTCTTAAAGGTCACTTTTTAAAGAACGCAGCAACTTCTGCATGCACAAGTTTAAAACTACTTGGGAATTAAACACAATGATTCTCACTCTTGTCATGTGGACAGAAGCATCTTATCCTGAGTGCAGTAAGGCTATTCAATTTCTGTGCATGACTGACATGGTGCCAAAACACAATTTCTGACCTGCATTTATCTTCCTCCAAGCAAATCTTTTGTAAACTGACTATGCATGAGGGTTGTTTTTTTTTTTTTTCTTTTTTTTAATTCCTATTTGTAAAGTGAAAAATCAGCTTAATTACTACATGTATACATATGTATGCTAAATTTAGTATTGAAGTATTGATAAACTCAAAGTAAAAAGATATATTCTTTACTTAAAAATACTGTCCATGTCTTACCTATTTGTATATACAAATGAGAGTTCTTCATATTCTTCTACATAAATTTCTGACAGAAAAATTTCCTATATTACATGTGAAATTCAGATTCTCAGTTCTTTCAAATTTGCATAGACATAACTTTTATGGTGCTATACTAATTTCTGTAATTTGAGGATCTGACCACTTTTAGTCTTTGTTAACAAATCAACTTCCTTATTAATATTTTTGAGATGTTACCAGTCTGTTATGGAGGTAAAACTTGTTGGCTTACAAAAATCAAAATTTCAGCTATTAGAGAAGAAGTATTATTTCTTCCTTCTATATCTGAGAGTAATTTATTCGGAAAACCTATCTATTTTGGATGATTATGAAGAGTAAATGTGGTGACAACATATTTGTTTCATTGCTGTCTTTATTACAGAAAATGAAAGACAATACTGAGTATTGCTTGTGCAGGTAAGGGTGAGAAAAAAAGGTAAACATAGGTGCAATAACTTTTCATTAAATTAGTTATATGATATTATTTTATGTGTACTTGCATATTCAAGCACATGTAAATGTGCTTCATGAGCATGCCATAGAACCTATGGAAACATATGCCTGGATCTGAACAACTCTAGGGCAGATGAGATAGCTTAGTGCATCAAAATGTCACTAGATGCCTCCATTTTAAAAATTTAGTTTTACATACGAAAAAAATCAAAAATATTATTTTTTGGAATAATTAAATGCAGTTTAAAATTAATTTATTTAATGAAAATAACACTTGAAAGCTTTGAACACTGAATCAGACCCATTCAATAGGTCTTTTTCAAATTCTCAGAAATCTCAAATTAGTGTAGAGAAGAAAATCAGAAAACAAATGTAAATGGTACTTGAAAACAGAGTTTATTATTTCAGTGTCTTTGATTTCAGTGGTTATTTCCAAATAAAAAATGTGTGTAAAAATAACACCCTGCAATTGGCAAGACACAGGGAAATGGTGATTCAAGCCCTCAGGCTTAGATTTAAGAGAAATAGCTTCAGACTAAAGACAATTGCCACATGCACAGATGTCACTTTGCTTAGCTGCTAACAGTTACTTGGCAGAATGTTGAGGACAACTGTGTGGCAAACATTCTTTTCCCTTGCAGTCTCAAAGCATCAGAAAGAAGAGTGAGCTAAATTAGTGTCAAAGCAAGTCAGTTACACAGCTGTATCGGAGCCTCGCTCAGCAAGATTAAAGAGACCTTTACCATTTAGCTTTCCTTCAGAAGGGAGAGTCATGCCTTTCACTTTTTAAGGACAGCTGTGCTCTGTGGCAGTCTGTAACATCACAAGTGGTTTGGCAGTATCCAGGAATCTCTAGGATGTGTCTCGCTGTCCACTTTCCTATCATCATGTTGCCTACTGGGCTGCCATGTAGTGAGTTTTATAATGACAAGAGAGGGGTCTGCCTATTGCCTTACATTCAAGGAATGATTTTTCCAACTATGAGGAAAATTTACACTGCCATAACAAAAAAGGACAAATGGTTGACCTTCTATGATTATTCTTCAGCTAAATAAAAGCATTGTCTGCTGATAAAAATAAAATCATGACAAAAGAAAGGCATCACATAAGAAAGAAGGATGCAATATCTATTTGTAAAAATTCCTCAGATTTTAGAACAAATGGAAATGTGTCATTAATGTTATTCATGTTTGCAGAAATCTGGGAAGGGTATTCATAAATTTTCTTGTTCAAACCCTATTGTCATATTTTATTTTATTTTTTCAGTGACAGGCACAGTTAAGTGGTTTGATACATTTTTACTTAGCTAGAATAATGGAGGTTGGAAGGCAAAGCATGTTTGACAGTGTGCAACAAAGTGGATCCATTTTTCTCCTGTCAACATGATAGTTTAATTGAGTGCAAGAACAGTGTTTCTTCAAGCACACTGGTGTAAGTGGCAGCTGTGTTATTGTTGCTAGGGTACCTCAAGGTAAGCAACATTACCATTTTTTGCCTCACATTTGAGTGGAGAAAATACATTAAGTAACACCACAGACCTGTTCCCTAAATAAACATACTAAAACAATTAATTACATTTTTTTTTATTTTAAACTATTCAAACTATTCGTATGTTTTCAACTTCATAGAAGACAAATGTATTTCTCTTTCTTTTTCTTCCTGCTACAGGTAATTTTCCCACAGACTTTTAGTACTGGTACTTGATTATACTGCCTGCAGTGATGTCTCTCCAAGCTTTTTAAAAGAAATAAAACCCAACCCTACACTTAAAAAACCCTATCCAACAAAGACTATAAATGTACATATCAACTAGGGTATTTGCCTATTCAGAAATGGCTTAGTATTTTCATACATTCTTTTCCATTTGAATGACAGATCAACCTTCCATCATCTATTCCAGACTGAAAATTAGTTTCTACTTATTGATTTTGACTTAGTGATATGTCAAAATTATCAGATTTGAATATAATCCTTTTTAAATTGCAGTCATTGTTTCTCTGATTGGAATTTGAGGATCAGTTTTCAGCCCCTCTTTGCATGACAGAATTGTTCCCTGTATGACTCCAAATGGAAGATGTTTACCATGTACCACTCACTTACCTACAAAGAGATTACTAATTGTACAGTATGTTAAACTAGAGAAATAAGTTTGACCAGGATGGGAAACCACATCACTTTAGAGGTGAGGCAAGAGGAAAATGGAGACTGAATTTCAAAGTCATCTCCAGAAGGAATTATGGATTGTCATTCTGGGGATGTCAATGTCTACAGCAATATACTTTATCAGTCACACCAAAACAATCTGTTTCATGTAGGTGTACTGAAATCATCCTGAGATTAAAGACCAATCAAACACTTATTTCAAAAGATCAGAAACTTTCTTAAGATAGTCATATTTGTCATCTGTTGTACTCCCTAACACATCTGCACTTCCATTAATGAATTTCACTCTCAGCCGTAGACTGCCCTCTGGCATTACAATCTGTTGCAATTGAAATCTACTCCTTGGACAGTTTTTTCAATGTATACATTGTCTTGAGTGGTGAGTTCCTCTGGGAGTTGATGATTGGTACACCATTGGTGACTTGAGACGGGGAAGATAATCTTGTGTTATAAGTCAAAAATTGTCCTTTTTTTTCAATTTTCTGAAGTTTATGATATTCTTGATGCTGTTTGAGGAGCCAAATCCTTTTGTTCGCTAAAATAGAAGTGAACTATAGCTGAAATCAATATGGTGAAGTTAGTCTCCATATTGAAAAGATAAAGCATGGTGTTTTCTTTCCTGCACATCTCCTAACAGTCAGCCTTGGCTTTTTGACACAACAGAACAAATTCGAAAGAGTCAGAGTCTAATGGAAAGCAGCTAACCTTGAGGAAGAACATAAAAGGCCAGATGCTGTTCAGCTCTATGAAAGCAAGATGTGATGAAGAATTTTTATTTTATTTATTCAGCTTCCCCAAGATGCAAGAGTGTAAGTACATGCACACAGTACATTTCATAAAACATTTACCAAAGTTTCATGTTCTAAGACATTAACTTCAAAATATTCACAGTATGTGAATGTTGCTACTAGAAGGACTACTTCTACCTGATTTTTACTTATGGTTTATGAAATAGAATGTTGGAATACAGAAAAGAAGAAACAATATGGTTTCGTGTTTCAAGGAAAAATGTTATCGTAACTTCAGCCCTTTGTTTTTGTTGAGAAATTCATCCAGATCATTTCATTTTCAGATTTTTTTACAAGTTGAGAATTTTTAAAATTCTTCTGGTTGTGATTACTTACCAAATAAACTACAGAAGAGTAGATAATTATTTTTTCAAATAAAAAGAAGTCTAAAACCTTTTATATATGAAGAAATTCTATAGCATGCTAGCATAAACTTGCTGTTTAAAAGTTTTTAAAAAGCAAGTTTTTAAAAGAAACGATGAAATTTATTTTGTCAGCTCATAAAAGTTAGTATTATTTTTGGTTTTAAATTAAGAGACATTTCCATTTTTCAAAATTAAAGCCAACATAACATTTCCATAATGACACATACTCAGGTTGAATACATATTAAATGGTTCCATTCTAAGACATATTAACAAAAAAAAAAAAAAAAGGTTTCAAATAGAATATGCTACTTTTCCTCACTTTCCCTACTGAAATAGTGTAGTGTACTGTGCAAAAAAAAAAAAAAAAGTACATTTCCTGGGCAAGGAGACCAAACCAGACAAATTCTTTTGTATCTTTTTTAAAAATCCTTTTTGAAGAGTAGAATATAATGGATTCCCATCCCTGCAGCACTGTACATTTAGACAGTTCATACAGCCTGCAGAACAGAAGGATTTGGCCTAACTAGTAGTCTGTGCAAGCATGCTCTTTTTAAGTGGAAGGCTATTGCCACTGCATTTTCACAGATTTCTTATGTGTCAAATACCCTTTAGATACACCTGTTAGATCAGATCCCATGAATATCAGATATTTATGAAACTTGATACAAGAAGTTTCAACCTTGATATAAACAAAATTCCAGGCTGACAATTCTGGGCTAGTTTGTTGGAATTCAGACACTCTGGAATTCTGGGTTCTTGGAAGAGTGTGAAAAACATCCATCATTTTTACAGAGGAAACGTTCTTGTGCAACAGTTAAAAGACTTAGGTTGCTTTTCTCATCTTGCTCATCTAGAGGTGTTCAGTGTTCCACAATGTTGCATCACATTGCTTAAAGATGAACATAAAACGTCACTAAATTGTCAATGTAGCATTTAGATGTCATTGTTCGAAAAGGTAAAGGTTTCCATGGAATAATAATGAAATGAAGACTAATATTTGGAGATTTTAATTGCCTCATATGTTACACTAGTGTCTTGAAGTAATATATCACTTCAGTAGAGATGGGGGGAGGTTGCATTGCTATCTATTGATCAATCACACATTTGGATTTCCTGAAGGGAAATGTTGTGCAGAGGATAGCTATTTTCATGCTACTATACATGATAGTTTGAGGGCTGAATCATATTTTAGAGATTCTAAAGTAATTGTTTATTTTAGGCTCTAAGGACTGCAATGTTGTCTGAAGTTGTACTTTTTGCAATCTCAAATTCCATGATTTTTATTTCATAAAAATGACTACAGAATATACAAAAGCTTCATTATATTCTCATATAGAAGCAATCATGTAAAGAAAAAAATCCCCTCTGAATTTTTGATTAATGCCCTGATCCAAGGGCCATTAAAGCTAAGGAATTATGTTTTTCAGATACAGAATGATGCAGAAGCCTCTTAGAAGTCTTTGGTTTTGTCTGCACAGATATATATAGAAAAAACTACTTACAAAAGCATTGGGGTGTTGCTGAACTCAATTATTTTCCAAACAGCTTAAGCTGGAGCTAGACAAGACGAGTGCATGTTCTTAACTTTAAGACCTGACTATATCCTAAAAAATACCTCACAAAATTTATTCTGAAGATTCCCATGAAACGTTTTCCTGAAAAATTAAAAGATATGTGTCAGTTTCTTCCCCTCATTTTTTCTAACACCTAAGTATGATAAGAAGATCCCAGTGTGGGTTTTAAAGGTAAATGTGAATAGTATTCATCTAAAAGATGTTTGAATAATAAGAAAACCTTCTTCACTAGTGCAGCACTGAGATCCGGTACTCAAAGTACCTATGGAACCTCAACCTCTCAAAGCCTCCAGAGGTCCCTTCCAGAGGTCCCTTTCAGGGACAATATCTGTAGTTCTAATATGATTCTGCAAAAGATATTTAGGGCAAAATAGTCTACAGTCTTTCTTTTCTATACACAGGCTTCCTGAATATGAAGTTAAGGAAAAGGCAATATTCACCAAACACTATCATGAAAAAGCTTTTCACACAACTCTTGTAAGATACAGAGATACAGTAATATGAATGCTGCATCAAATAAACAATACTTCTTTCGTAGTGATATATTGTTGATGGTGAACTGTGGCTACCTAAGTTTATTATCAAAAGCACGTTCTTCCAGAAGAGATGACTTCAGGTTTCTAAATAAAATACTCAAACTATGTGAAAAACTTGAAGAGTGATCCATTTCTGTACTGGTTGAATTAATGATCCTTGTTTTCTTGAAATACTGCTGGTGTAATTCTTCATTCATTTCAAAGGTACGAGTTGGTTTTTCAAAGGTTCTTCCAGGTTTTAAAAGTATTTAATATATTCTGTTTGTCAAAAGAACAAATTACTAAACAGTGTATGAATATTGTATGTTTTAAATAAAAAATATTTTTATATTAAAATTCTACTTTAAATCTTTCAAATTATGAAGCAGCATTTGGAACAAGACTCTTTGGTCTAAGTGCAGTGCTTCATGCTAATTAACAATCAGCCTTTCCAAAATCCTTCTATGGTATCTGTTACCTGAAACCTGATACTTCCATACAGATTTAGAGCAAATATTTATGCAATTATATTTCCATGTTTCTTATAGTCTTTAGGTATATAAGTTAGCTATTTTTGAAGACTGGATATTAAATGGATCTTTGATTTGTCCTAGGATGGTTGTGAGTAAGTTCATTACATTTATGTGTATACATATAACTTACTTGTATATCTTTGTGGAAACCAAATTTCTCAGATGTACCTAGACCTATATCTGGATGTGGTTTCCTAACTTTGCTATTGGAGTCTTTTTTAATAAAAATGTCTATAATTTGTATGCTTTTGGTAGGTCTGTTATATATTAATCTTGTAAATTAAACCTCTGAAATGTTGTACAAACATGGATATATGTTCTTACCAGACCAATTATTTAGCCACTTGTGGAGGAAGCAAAGGATTGAAATAATCACAGATAGTCATCCACAAAAATTCAATGGAAAAAATGCTAGCTTGTGATTAAGCATGAACATAAGACTTCAAATTTTTTTTAGAAATGGACGAAACATATTTGTTATTCCTACAATTTAAAAGCAGAAAATTAAACACCAATCATATAGTTCTTTGACAATGAACCTAAATAATATGTATAAATAAATGTAGTTGTTTTCTACCTAAATATGTAAATACACTGTCAGAACGTTTTGAAATTTTTATTCTTACATAAAATGTTTTTCAGTCAAAAAATGCCCCAAAAGACTATAGTCGATTTAATACACAGTTGTATTCCCTTGGTCCTGCAGTGAATCCTCAGTCTCACTTCTAAAAGATAGGTCCAAGAGACA
This sequence comes from Hippolais icterina, assembly GCA_013400075.1. Taxonomy (NCBI): domain Eukaryota; kingdom Metazoa; phylum Chordata; class Aves; order Passeriformes; family Sylviidae; genus Hippolais; species Hippolais icterina. Next base: position 160,545 of record VWYN01013433.1, read on the forward strand.
AATGAAGAACATTGTGTTTTAATTAAAAACAAAACAAAACAAAACTGCAAAAAATCCCACAACAAAAGACAAAAAGAAAAAAAAAGGCCCTTATTAATGACAAGGGTATAGAAAAATCATTAAAGTATCTCAAGTATGTATCCATTGTTCTCTGCATAGCCTATCACATATTTCTCTTTGTCATCCATCTCCTTTTCTTCTTTATTTTCTGTTTTTTCTTTTTTTAAAAAATTTTCCTTTTTTTCATGCATATAAAATTTTGTAGCCTGGATAAATTTAAGTTGTGAAGTTTTAGGTAGCAATTGTCTACGTGTTTTTTGTTCACCACTGGCCAATAATCTCTATAGTGGGCTTTTAAAACAACACAGATACCTAAGGTCCTAATAAACTTACTAGTGTATAACTAATTTTTTTGTTCCTTTCTCTTTTGGGGTAAAAATATCACAATGCAGACAAGCAAATAAATATCTATATAAGGAGGGTAAGTAACAGAATTACATCTCAAGTTGACTTGGAATTTTCCATCAAAGTACAGCTTGATGGGAAAATATGCAATCAAAACCCTCACAGTATTTCACATAAGAAGAATTTTTTCCAAAACTAACATCTATTTTTCCAGTTGAACACAGTTGTTAATAATTAAACATTTCAATTTGTCAGAGCATTGTGTTTTGATATTACTAAATTTTAGTCTTTCCTAGAACTCTATAGAAATTTTATGAGGCAAGGTTATTTTTTTTTCCACCTTGAAAAAGGTTTATTCAACACCTTCCACTATATTTTTAAAATTTTCCATCTAGCTTGATTACTAGGAGGCCTAGTTACATAGGAGTTATAAGAGAATAGGAACTACAGATTGCAAGATAATTATGGATGTTCTGGTACGAGTTTCAGTATCTGTTACAGAATAAATTTGATCAGGCAAAATTAAATGGAATGTTTTGCTTTAGGAATTATATGCTTTTCTATTCCTTAAAATTTAATGGATTTATGAACAACTTTTAATAAATATTTTGTTATTTTACATCTTGTTCTCTTACAATCCTTAGCAAATTTGAAGTTCCGACTTTTTTATTCAACCTTATGTGTGTAAAATACAACAGCTCATTTGCGTAACATGCCAAGATTATCAGTTCTCCTTACCCTAGTATAAGAATACAAATTGCTAGGTTTGTGTGCCAGACTCTTAAAACGCATTCCTGGATAGGATCTCTCATACCAACTGACTGCCAGCCCTGCGAGCCTCTGTGAGAGCTGCTTTTGGATTAGATGCTGATGATTATTTTAGCCTTCCAAAGGAGATTGTGAAGGACATAAATTGTACCATGTACCTAATGTTCACATGGTAGATGAAAGAGCTAAGAAACTTATTACCACAGCCTGGAACAGCTTCTAGTGGTGGATGAAAATATTTTACTGCAATTCCCTTCTAACTAGTTTAGAGACATGCGATGGTAACCACTGAGAAAAGGTGGGGGTTTTTTTTAATATATTTAGGAAAATATAAAGTCATCCTCTGTGTAAGATCTTGTCCTAGTTCCTCAGGTTTTGATTTTTTTGTTCCTTAATTTTTAATTTTCTTTTCTTCTTCTTAAGTATCTAAGTCATAAAAAACTACTTAATTTTCCTTGATATACAGGAATAAGTATAATTTTTTTAAGACTAATTGCTGTGGAGCAAGACAAAGCTGTGTAATATTTTAATGCTACATGATTATTTCTTCTTTTCTATTTAAACCTCATCCTCTGACTGAATTTTCAAATTTACCTGTGAGACTTTTCCTAAAGAGAATAGATTTTCCTGTTTCCACCAGCAAAAGAGGAACAAAAATTTGAGAGGAAAAGATTCACTGCTAACATATCTATGGCAGAGGTTTGTGTGTTTTTCTACCCTTTTACCAACCAAACTTTGTTAAGCTGTTGGTGTAGTGAAGGATCAGTTTTTCCACTTCAGCAGCCATTACATGTGTTTGTCGATCATTCCTATTAATCATGCAATTGTAATACATAACTCAGTTGGCCCATTGACAGATTAAGCTTCAAATTCAGGAAATTCAATAAGTAATTCCGTCTTTGGTAAAAGATTTGAATTGTTTGTATGAAAGACATGTGGCATATCAAATATTTCCTTTATGGTTTATAGTGAATATTTGGTGCATTATCAAAGACTAAATCCCGGCACATAAAAAAAATTACAAGGTCCAATGGACCCTCATTAGACCCAGAGGGTGGTCCATCTAACTACTGATGCTGGGACTTGTACCTGTTTTGAAAATAAACCTGTGCTATTAGCAAGGATTTTCTGGATTTGGACAGCTAAAACATTAATTGAAATAACAATAATTTTTTGGCTTTGTGCTTATGATGTGCTCCTTTTTACCTGTAACAAAGTTTTTGTAGACACTTTGCCAAAAATTTCTGGTGAAGTAGACAGCCAGGTATGGCATCAACAGGATTGAGTAATACACATAAGGCAGAAAAAAGGCTAAGGCTTAAGCACTGCTTCAATATTTAGGCAGACTAACTTTTATATTATACCTTTAACAATCTCTCATCAGCAGAAGTGAATGATGGTTGAACATGCCATATTCTGCACCATTTTAATTCAAAGAGCACAATTCACAATAATTTTTCTGAAAGAACATTAGTTCATAATGCATACAGCTTTTTATTTTTTACATTTTCATTGATTGTTTAATTTAATTTAAAATGTGAATTTTCCATGATGATATTTCTTTGTGAATTAAAATTTAATGGTTTCCAATTTCTGAGGAATAATATTCCCTATTACACATCCTGCTTTTTAATTTATCAAGATTGGTTTTTTTCAAGAAATAAAAGATCTGTATTTCCCTATAAAACAGTTTATACTAGATTTGTTCCTAGAACTCTATTTTCCAATCAAGACAGTGCCATGCATTATTCAAATGAAGAGCTACTTCTGTCCATATATATAGGCTGCAGTATAGTGGAAAGAGAAGTTATCCTTCTTAGTAGAAGCTGTGCAAGTGTTAAAACACAAGAAAGAAAGAAAGAAAAAAAACAACCTAAGGGATCTCTGTTCTGAAAATTCGAACTTCCAAACAGTTTTAACAAAAGTTAGAAATGAAATAGGGTACTAAACTTGAGAAAGTGCAGGACCAGGACATGTAATTTTTTATAATGATGGAAGTATTAAAGATTTTCTATTTCTGAAGTAGTTATTGAGAGTTTAAGTAGTAAATTTAATAATTTTCCATAATTATTGATATTTTGCTTTAACACTAGTCATATATATACTGGCAAAGGCACTGTAGAGACTGGATAGCCCTCCAATAAATATTTTATCAAAGATTGACTTAATGTAAAATGAACTTTTTAAAATATATGCAATAAAAAAATCCCTGAAATGATAGAATAAACCTTTTGTTTTCCCTCATCTCTGTATAGTGTTTGTGTCCACACAAACATGTTAGTGAGAAATAAAAAAGATATTTATCTTTGGTGCTTCTCCGTTTTGACTTGCAGAGCTGAATAGCGCAAGAAAAAAGTAGCTGTAAACCTACATTGGGTTCTTCTTTATTTTGCCAAGACCCTTTGATAAAACTTACCTAAATGACCAAAGCTGCAAATGTTCATTCATTTTTCTAAATGTCTCCAGAGAGATTTCCTTACAGTTTTTAGCAAATAGCTTAATTGTCATTCTTGTTAGCTTACTGTGGAGCCTAACAGCAAATGACATTTTCTCTGGTTTATGGAAAAAAATCCCATTGTAAGGTTTGAATTCAGAGTTCTAATAACAAGAATTTAACTCAGACTCCCAGAGACGTATCATCTGTGCAGTTTTCATGAAAAAAACCTGTAGCTTCATGACCTTCAGAAGTAATAAGTCATTATCTTACATAAATGTATATTTGCAGATAGAAAATTAAACAGTGTAACTTGACGATGTGCTAATTTATTTATCTCAGTAAAAAAAAAATCAGGAATTCCAGAACTTCACTTTCATTTCATAAAGGTTTATGATTGTATTTGCCCATATATATCTGCACATAACATATTATTTGTGTTAACATTTCCTTTGCAGACATGAAAGAAAAAGATGTTCATTCTCTGTGATAGAGTCTGGATTCTTCAGCAATGAATCACAGGTCTTTTTCACCTTAGTTGAAGAGAGGTTAAGGTAGGACAAAGCAGCTGTACAATGCTGAACCATTTCTTTTAGTGTGATCACATGTACTCTCTAGTAACAAGGAGGAAAATATTTTTCATATATTAAGGGTAAAACAACCAGGTTTTTTAAAAAAATAAAACATCATGGTCAAAATCACTGTCTAAAATATGCATATATGGATATCCAGAAGCACGTGTGCATGCATAAACCTCACATCTAAACAAAAAAATATTTTTGAGCCACTTGGTGAAATATTAGAGGTGAACTGATTATAATTAAAGACTTCTGCAAAAAACCCAAATGTGTAACAAATAAAAATATTTCCTGTTTATTCAAAATCACAAAGGATTCAGCTAAATACCTACTGTCAGGTTTGTGCCATATTTAAAGATCTATTTGGAACAGCTGGAAAAAAAAATGAGACATCAGAACAATTATCAAGCCCTGGTAAATACGATTTCTGTGAAAAGATTGAATGAACTGGAACTGGTCATCCTAATGAAAACCATGAAAGAAGAAAGATGGCAATCTTTTAAATATTTAAAATTAAAGTATAAGGATAAAAGGTTTACAAAAATCATAAGGGTCTTTAAAATTTAATGGGGGGAAAATCAGATAAGATTAGATAAAGCTAAAAATCCCCCATGAAACTTTATCAGAAATGTAGCAGAGAATTAAATACACTGAGATGCTGTTAAGCCTCTGTTATGAGTGTTTTTAAATGAAGCTGGACAATACTCTGAAGAATAATGCAATTATTCTATCTTTGGATCATGAACCCTAGACTGAAGATTCTAAGATTGATGGTGAGATTTTTGGTTTTGCGTAGCTAACAACTATAATCATTGCTGCATTCTAAGACATAAAAGACCAGGAAAAAGTGGATAGTCTTTTTTTCTTACAGTCATTGTGACTAAATGTATACAACTTGAATTCTGCAGACTGGACAGAGAGACACAGTATCATAGGTCAAGTACTATAAATCATAAAATCATAGAATGGTTTGTGTTAGAAGGAACATTAAAGATCATCTACTTCCAACCCTCTGCTGTGGGCATGGGCAGGTTAATCAGAACCTCATCTTGCCTGGCCTTGAGCACCTCCAAGGATGGAGCAGCCACAACTTCTCTGGACAACCTCTTTCAGTGTCTCACCACTCTCACAATAAATCATTTTTTTTCCTAATACCTAATATAAACCTACTCCTTTTCAGTTTGATTCTATTCCTTCTTGTTCTTTCACTACACACTCTTGTAAAAAGCCCTTCTCCATTTATCTTGCAGGCTCCTTCAGGTCCTGAAAGGCCACAGTTAGGTCACGGCTAAGCTGCCTCTTTTTCAGGCTGAACAAACCAAATTCTGTTATAGTCTTTCCTAGCAGGAAATGAAAAAGTGTAAGTTACATTATTATCACTACTGCAGGAGGAGAAAATTCACATCTTTTTCTTGGGAACAGACTTTTAACCCTGAACTCAGGATGTTGTTGACTATTTGAGTCACTTCCAAAAGCACGAGAAAATTATTTGGGAGAAGTTTTTTCTTTCATTTAACATTGTATTTTCATAGAATTGTTAAACAATTTGTTCAGTGGTAGCTGTGAGGTTTTAGTGAGGTTCAAATACTGACAAATAAGAAGTTGGAGCTAGAACCTGTGCTGTTTAGAAACATGTACATATGCACAGAAGCGTTTGTACTATAATTACCATCTCTTCTCTGTTTAACACACATCTGCTTCAGAGGTTCTGTCTTTTTGTACATTATGACATTGCCTTCCCACTTCTACTCAGAGGAGAATTCACTAATTTCTTGTTGGATCAGACATCATGTTTATTTGTGATTCATAAAGAATTAATTTAAATAATCTATTATAGAAGTGGAATATCTAGGGTAAATCAGAAAATATTTAAATCTATTTTAAAAAGTAACTGAAATGTCTTTCTTTGAGCACTTTTTTGAGTACTGGGACTTATCCTTTGGGTATGTAAGTTCTTTTTCTACTTCAGTCATAGTCATTCCCTGACCATTTTTTAAACATTTTAGAAACTACAACTGTCAAGTTCAAATTATGCCATACTATTTTTGTGACACTGAGTTCATAAAGTTTGTGATATTTGACTATATAATCATTAGATACTTGTGCCATCACATTAAGTTTTCCTGGGAAATTATATTTATAAATATAAATGGTTTGGTTTCTGTTGCATATAATTATGAAGGAGTGGTTCATCATCATTAAGAATGCTTGTACTTTGTCTCATTAACCTATTCTTCTCCTTTTAAAGGAAATGTATATAAAAGTGATGGATGCTACAGGTTATGTATTCAGCTTGGAATAAATTCTGTGATAATCAGCATTATTTTGTCCAGAAAAGAAAAGCCTTGCACAGAGCATATTTATTGGAATGGAAATATAAAGCTTTGATGTAAGTTTCTTTAGAAAGTGAAAAAGAAGCTGAACCAGACACGGTGGTTTGTGCAGACTGTGTGTTTCCAAATCTTTTTGACATGCTGTCTAGAAGAATCAACCAGACTACCAAGGGGTCTGAAAGGAGATTTCCTAAGTGATTTTAAAAAGTAATACAGTTTCTTAATTCATCAACTGTTATTAAATTAGTGTGTTCCCTTAACTGTCACCTCGGGTTTCATCCAAACACAATTCTACAGTAGTGTCTAACCACAGGGCATGTATTCACAAAACCATTTAAAATGCACCTTTTTTTTTACAGATGTTCTCTGTGTATCATTCCACACTACAATTTCTTTGTAATGATTGCAGAACAGCAATACTGTAAAGAAAAGAAAGTTTAATAGCATGTCACATCTTCAGCTTAGAAATTGTTTAGCATAACAAACAGATGTCTTTCTCCTTCAAAGCAAGTACTGTTGTAAAAACTTTCCCTCTTAATGAAAATTAGTTTAAAAAAATTGTTTGTGTGTAAAATGTGTAAAATATGCACAAGTATTCATGTGTACATCTCTATGCTTTGACCCACTGGTTTGTCCTTCCTGCCTTAAAAACAAAACAAAACAAAACAAAACAAAACAAAACAAACAAACAAACAAACCCCCAAAAACCAACCAACAAAAAAAACCCCAAAACAACAACAACAACAAAAATCCCAATCCCCATCTCTGTTCTTCAGGTCACATCTGAAAATGCTTTTTTCATTATGGCTCAAAAAGATTTTAAAGGTTTTATTTCTGGTTTTTGGTGAATAAGCAACCAATTTTTGAGGTATTTAAATATTTCAAAAGAAGTTGATCAACATACAGGCCAGTGGACAAACAAGGTTCTTTCTCCTCCTGTTTGTCTTTCACACTCATTAAGCCACTTCACCTGCTCACTGTCAAGAGAAGATTGATCTTCACTAGTGTTCACACATTCATTCGCACACTTACACTCACTCCAGTTTCTGAGACCACAGACCCCAATCTTTATAGATCAGGCATCATCTTAAAAACAATTAGTCATTCAGTAAAAATAAAATAGGCATTCAGAGGATAGAGAAGCTCAGGTTTGTGACCACCTGTGCAACGTGTCCATACATAAGTCTATGGAACCTTATGAAATGCATCCCAGAGTCCTGCAGGGATTAGCTGATGTAGCTACCTAGCCACTCTCCATCATACTTTAAAAGTCATGGCAGTCAGGTAAGGCCCCTGGTGACTGGAAAAAGGGAAACAATGCACCTATGTTTAAAAAGGGCAGAAAAGATAAGACCCTGGGAGGTTCATGGGGATTCACTTAGAAGCAGTGCTAAGGTAAATGAAGGACAGGGAAGTGATTCAAAACAGGCAGCATTACTTCACCAAGTGCAAGTGCTGATTGACCAAACCATTGGCCCAAGATGGAAAGATTACATCAGTAGATGGGGGAAGGGCTGGGCATGTCATCTATCTGAACTTCCCTCAGGCCTTTGACACTGTACCCCACAACATCCTGCCCTCTAAATTGAGGAGAGATGGATTTTATGAATGGATTGTTTGGTGGATGAAGAATTGGTTGGATGGTCAGATGCAGGAGGTAGATATGTTCAGATAGACCTCAGTGGCAAGTGGTGTCCCTCAGGGGTCCATATTTGGATCAGTAGTTTTTCATGTCTTCATCAGTGACATAGAGAGTTGGATTGAGTGCACTCTCAGCCAGTTTGTTAATGACATCAAGTTTAGAGGTTTAGATCACACACCTGAAGGACTGGATGCCATTCAAGAGGGGACAAGTGGGCTTAAGTGAGCCATACGATGCAAGGTGCTGCATCTGGGTCAGGAAAACCCTCAGTGTCAAAACAAGCTTGGTTGAAGGGGCTGGGAGCAGCCCTTCTGAGAAGGGGAAGGCTGCTGGGGATGCTGGTGAATGGAAATTGGGCAGAAAGACAAGAGAACCGTAGCCAGCAGGTCAGTGGAGGTGATTCTCCTCCTCTGCTCAGCTCTGCTCTTTTGAAATATCACCTGTACTGCTCTGGGTTCTTCAGTTTAGGAAAAGAGGTGAACCTGTTGGAGTGGGTCCAGAGGAGAGCAACAGAAATGATCAGAGTCCTAGAGCATCACTCCTATGAGGAAATTCTGAGATAGTTTGGGTTGATCAGCCTGGAGAAGACTCCAGGAAGACCTCATTGTGGCCTTTCAGTACATAAAGGGATCTTGTGAGAAACATGGGGACTAACCTCTTACATGGACCTGTTGAGGTAGGACAAGGGGCAATGAGCTTTAATTAAAAGAGGGTAGACTTCCACTAGATGTAAGGAAGAATTTTTTTTACAGTGAGAGTGGTGAAACACCAAGAGTCACCCATCCCAGGAAAGATTCAGTCAGGTTGGATGGGGCTCTGAGCAACCTAATCTAGTTTAAGATGCCTCTGCTTATTACAGGAAGGTTGGACATGATGTTCTTTGATGTCCCTAAACTATTCTATGACTCTGTGATCTTGTGAACCTGACCTAATCTTATATATTTACTTTAAATTTATTTGTAGAAGAACAAGAACAGGACATACTCTGTTTTGGGACTGAGTTTCAAGTTCCTTTTATTTTTGGTCCTATAAATCTGGCATTTCTTTCTGTCCTTCAAGCTATATAAGTCATCATGTCATGGATCATTCATTAGTGGACTGATATATCAGAATTATTTGTTGATAATTGGATCCATAAATTCTTTTTCTACATCCAGATATTCATATTTATCTTATTTAAACCCAGTGCAATTTGTAATGCTTCAGGTTTGAAATTCTCTTCATTATTCTCCTGAGGAGAAAGGGAGGACTGCATTCTTCATTTTACAATTCTCAGAAGAAACACATCTAAAATGGGATTCATCCCAGGGTCTTTTTTTTTGTGTCTGAGAGAAAGACACATTGTCTCTTCACAATGTAGTTATTTAAAGTAAATCAGATGAATCTTCTCTAAAAAAAACTTTTTCTCTCATGATGATAATGGGTGACCAGGTGATGTAGACACCTTTATCATAGCTCCCTAAAGCTGTATGGAATGGAATCCTCACAGAGAGCTGTCAGGGCTTTTCCAAGTTCACAGGAAATATGTTGCAAAAGCAATTCAGTTCAGGTCCCCTGGGTCTCATTTGTACAAATTCTTCCCTACCTAAAAGAATTGTACTGACAATCTATAAATATAACATTTATGAGGTTTGGAGGGGAATTACCGAAGGTATATTGCTGGGAGGTAAAAAAGGCTTTTCATGATTTTATGGTCACTTCAATTTAATTCTTTCCCTCCTGTAATAATTTTCATACCTCTGATTAGCCATTAAGTCATTGATTTTCTGATTAATTGATGAAATTATTTTCCATAGTGATTATCTATAATTTTTTCCAGTTGTTCAAACAATTTCCATTTGCTGTGTTTCTAAGCTATACTAGTAAAACTCTGAATGTGACTATCTACGTTGTCTGAATTTGCCTCTCATCCTTTCAGTGCAAATAGAGGGAAATAGATTGTTCATCAAAAAATAAGTGTTACTTTGGCTTAATTCTGCTGAGATTTTTCATCAAGAGTAATTATTTTTAAGTATGTACACAGAGTAGAAAGTAATTCTAAACAAATATTTAACATCCAATTTGCATGATTGCCCAATGGCCTGACAAACAAAGAATTAGGACTATGATTTTATGAGATACCTCTTCAAATACAAAGCATTTTGGAAGACTGACTTTTCATTTTACTGGGTGTTTTTGTTTTTTTTTCTTCAGTACTTCATGTGCTGAACCAAGACTTTAAATATTGACTATAATATATTACAACTTTTGAAATGAATTCAGGCAAAATACCTTTTAAGAATATACTATAGCATATATAGCTTCAGCATTACAATCTGAATAGAACAGTTAAAGCTGGCTTGATGTATAAAGCTCAACTATATTACAGAGCTTGTCCTAAGTCGTGAGACTTTTAAAGGTAATGACACCCAACACGTCATATTAAAACCTTAAGTGTCTCAGTATATTCATCCAAAGCTAATTGCATCTTTGAAAGGAAGGAATACATATTCCTACACACATACACACACACACACACACACATATATGTACCTATAAAAATATACATATCTCTGTGCTTTTATAGATCTATATTATAGCTATCTCCAAATTTATCTTCTGTCTCTTCATGAGCTCCATCGCTGCATTTCATGTAGCTATATAATTGGTAACATTTGATTTGAGCTTAAACATTATGATGAATGGAAATAGAGAACAGATATTTCTATTGGGAAAAAAGAAAAAAAAAAACCCAAACAAACCCAGTGATAAGGAAAAAAACCTGTGTCACATAAGCAAGATAAATAATAGCAATGCTTTTAAAAAGCCCTGGAGCCTAGGACCATATATTTAAGTGGATTTGCTATACCAGGAGAGCAAAAATAGCAAGCTATTAAAACATATATATTTATTAGAAATGGTGTACTATTTTCTCCTTTTCACATATTATCCAAACTACTTTTGCAGTAAACATGTAATCTATCACATTTGCCTAACAGAACAATCATGCATTTATACTTACATTTTTGTAATTGTTTTGACTAATTCAGGAAAGATCAAGAAGCAAAACCACATACAGAAATAAGGTGAAGCCACATAGAGAAAAAAAGTGTATAATAGATCTGTTTCCCTCTCCTTGTGCAGGAGTACATTTCTTACTTTTCAGAACAGTTCCCTGTCAAAGGACAGGTGAGGGAAAATGAACCAGCCATAGGTGAAAGGAGCAAACTACATCAAATGATTGTGCATTCTCCTAAAGTCATGACTGATCCATGGGCAAATCATCACATAGTACTTGACACATGAAGCTTTATATATTTCTATTAAATTATCTTAAATTCTTCTTTAAATGAAAACACATCAAAAACTAGGGTTTGTTAGCTAATAACCATAAAGTTACTAATGCTTTGGTGGTTGAAGGTGGGTGGCAGTGCACAGTACAGGGACATTCACATGTCAGAGCGTTGTCTATGCTTCAGTAGGCAGGGCATGTACAACTTTGAAAAGCAGTTTGAGATATTTTACAATATTATGCAATGTTGATTAATCTATATGCATTCAGCCTTAAAATCTTCCATTGTTTTTGCTTTTCTCATATCAAAATTCCCAGCTCCTTCCCCCAGACTTCACCAGATGTAACTTACAGAACCAAAATCTGGTTTTTTAATACGAAAGAAAAAATGGTAATAAAGTGGGGGTTTTTTATGCTTTTATCTAGATCAGATGACTTGAAAGTCAGAATAAGGGACAGCAGACACCAACAATAATAGGCATATAAATATTTGTAAAAAAACTCTTTATACAAGCACTAGATGTATCTATTACTGACAATTAAATTTTGAGCAAAAGTACTCCAGTCTTTTTGTTTGTTTGTTTGTTTTGGTTTGGTTTGGTTTGGTTTGGTTTTTTTTTTTTTTGGTTTTTTTTTTTTTTTTTTTTTTCT
>VWYN01013433.1:172648-185065 GCA_013400075.1 Hippolais icterina
TTTTTTTTTTTTTTTTTTTTTTTTTTTTTGATTCTTTGCAATTTTATCAGTTGATGAAGGATTTTTTTTTTTTTTTTTTAATCTGGAGGAATATCCAAATACATTCAGTTCTGAATATGTCGCAACAAATGTAGATGGCCTCAGACTTCGAAAGAAAACATGTATCATACTCCATTCAATGGACACACACTCCCACTATATACACAAAAATACCACATGCAGAGTGGTATTTATGGTAAATTCACTTGGGGTTGATGCTACTAACAAAAGAAATACTGCAATTATTCTCTACAATAACACGTATGTTGAATAGTCGGGAACAGCATGTGTGTTTTGTTCTTCAATTTTTTGTAAGTTAAAGATTGTATAAATATGGAAAACTCTTAATGGTTTTATGGCCACAGAGTATTCTAAAAATAGTTTTAGAAGGGTGTTGCTCCTTCATCTGTTTCTCTTCTATTAGTTTGCCATGGCTTAATTTTTTTTTTTTAATAATCAATGAAAATTGATGCAGCATTAGATTAGAGAGATACTAATTTAAGTGTCTAAATGTAGTTGTCTAACCATCCATCAAGGTCAGTGAAGAGCTAGGTGAGAAAGCCCTTGGAGCCAAGAGACTTGTCTGTTGATCAAATGTAGGTGCTTATCTTAACATGCTACGTCCCTCTCGCCTCTCTTGCCTGAATTGTCTGATTATCCTGTGACCGTAAAGTAGCCTTTGACAGTTCTCAAGGCTGCACATCTTCACTCTTACAGACTTCCTCTTTTCCTGGTACCAGGAATTTCAGTTTCTCTTCTACCCATAGAACAAGCTCAACAGCAAGCGTGGAGACACTATGTTTTGAATTTTTCATGTTAAAGCTCACAAAATTTACATCATTCTTTAGGAAAGATGAGGAATAATTGTAGAAAACCTAAATAACTGATCCAGAAAAAGAGATGTGATGGCTTGGGCTTGTTTATATTGAAGATCAGTAGGTCCTCCAGGCTGATGTGGAGAAAGCAGGGAAGAATTGAGATGTGGCAAGAATGACCAGTTCAGCTTTAAATTATTACCCTGGCCAGTGGCTTGAATAGCTTAAATTTAAGCTTAGTATTACATGTCTTTTGAATCACCTGAATTTTTTTTTGTATGGGTTGAGTTTTAGTGTCTTCATTGATTATATTTACCTGTATTAATGACAATATATTCTTCAAACAATGTTCTATTTTCATTAACCTTTAACAACTTACTAAATGAGTATAAATGACAAATTGCATCTGCTGCTTTCTCTCTGTCTGTTTCATCCTTCCTATATTCATAACCTCTGTTATTAGGATATTTATTCAGTATTGTTCACAATGCAGCCAGGAGAAAGAGATTTCCACAGAATATGGGAATATATGCTAGGATCTCACCTGATTGTATTGATGTATTCTGGTTCTTCACATGCTTTACATGTTGCAGTTGTTTTGCCTGTACAGATACAATCTGTCTCTTGAATTATATAATTTAGAAACAGTTGTTCCGGTATTTCAAAGACATTAGTATTGCTAAATAGGTTTTGTCATCTTATTTAAAACATTTTATATAAGCATTTGCTGTCAAATGCATGCTTGAGATTTTCTAAATGATTCTAGCCTACAGAACAACTGTCAGCATCAACAAAGTTATCTGTGCTAAAACACAGATGCCCATATTAAAAGGAAATGCCTTTCTTATTTTGTGGAATATGAAAAAAAATTAACTATGTCTCACCATATTAACTGATGAAAAGTGATACATTTTTCTCCCCAGGATTCATTGGAATACTTGTTCAGATTTAGAAATAAAAATTGTATTTTAGTTATGGAAAAAATCTCTTCATTACAGTTTTACATAGGCAGACACAATAATGACATTTGCAATAGTTTTGCTATAGATATTAGGAATTACTATGGACATTGCACCACAATAAAATTAACTTACAAGTCTAAATTTTAGATACATATGTTTAAAATACCTTCGAATTAGCATGTATTCCATGACGTATATAAATTAATCTTCTAAATGTGTAAGTTTTGTAAGCAGCTGTTTTTAAAGTTCTGGAACCCTCAGCAAATTTAGTAGCAGAAACTTTCTTTTTTGATCAGTGTTAATGTTAAAATTGAAAACAGAATAGAGCAAAAGGCATCTAAATGAAAAAGTTTTCTGATTTTCTTAATATTGGCTAAAATTTCATAGCACATATTTCAGAAAAAGCCATCTAAATTTAAACTAAATTTCTGAATCTGTACAATAACCTGAATTTGCATTCAAATGATTGAAAAAAGGTGAAATACATATAGATTGTTGTAGTTAATGAGGGTCATTATGAGCATTTAATTTTCACTTCAATATTGTACCTTTTTGTTATATGCAACATGTAACAAGATTCCCTCACAGGAGTCTCACTATAATAATTTCCAGGCTTTCATGTTGTATCTTTCACTGGTGAGCTTGAAGCAAATGCATAACACATTATATCAAATATCTCTTTAGTGGTAGGCATGACTACACCATTTTTACTTTATAGCTACATGATGTGATTTGCCTAAGGGGCCTCAAAAAGCCAGAGGCCATTCTGCTTTAACAATCACTGGATGATTGAATAAAATAGAAAAAGAAAGACTAATTATGGATTGAAGTTGTGTATTTGAAATTGAATTAATGTATTCAGAAAATTTCTGCTCTGGACTCAGTTTTAAAAGATTAAAAGGCCAAACCATGACAAGGTTGAGTACTTTGAAGGCTGATTTAAATGGTAAGGCTTAATCATCTTGTGGGTATGGAAGCATAATTTGAAATGGATTAACAGTTTAGCGTTTTAGTCTACATAAACTTTGCTGGATATTTTTCAAAGTCAATGAAGAGCAATGAGCCCTCTAGCACATTCTTTAACAATGCAATGAGTTATGCCTAAATATTATGTCTGTCTTTTTGAAGACTTGTTTCTGGGAAAATGAAGTTTACCTTTTCTGACCCACCACTCAGCTGTATCCAACTCCTGAGCATACACTGTGGCAATTATGTGTCTTTGTACAGCACACATAAGCTATTAAATGTAAAATGGAGCATGGATGCCTCTGTACTCAGAGTTATCCATGGAAGGGGACTGGGGACTCTGTGTTAGAAACAAAAGGCTCCTACCAGTGCACAGGAAGAGATGCTTTTTTCAAGGTCTTGTAGTGATTGGACAAGAGTGAAGGGATCCAAACTGAAAATAGATTTAGGTTAGATAGTAGGAAAGAATCTTTACTGTGAGGATGGTGAGATCCTGAAACAGGTTGCATAGAGAAGTGTTGTCCCATCCCTGGAGGTGTTCAAGGCCACATTGGGTGGAGCTCTGAGCAACCTGGTCTTACAAAAGGTGTCTCTGCCCATGACAGGTAGGGCTGCAACTGGATGATCTTTAAGGCCCTTCCACTACAAACTATACTGTATTTCCATGAAAGTGTTACTACTTTTTCTTTTACTTAACTGACAGCCTCCTGTTTAGTGCTTAAGTGACTGTCATAAGGATGAGAAATGTACACTTGCAATCTTTCATGCATGTAGGGAAACTGAAGCGCAGATTTTCGTTGTACAAAAAGATACTTCAGCCTGTCAGGTTTGTTTAAAGGCATTTCACAATCTTTCATCAAAAGCATTATAGGAGTATACAGGAGGCTCAACGACATTTTGTGTATCGTATTATTTCTGAAACTAGGATTTTCAGGAACAATTGGGCAGATGTTACAATGTTCAGGATTTCTAACTTGGAAATGTTTAGTAATACTATCTGTAAAGTCTGCTTTAGTATAAACTCCTTTCACTCCAGTGACAGATGAGTAGGCATTAAAATTTTAGATTTAGGTACCTACTTCCTGTTTAAGTGCTTTGGTATTTTCTCTTCTTTCTGTTATTTCAAAATACATCTATAAGACACAAAAATTGCCCAAAACCAGTAGTAAAGTTCTCTTCAAAGCTTTACTGACCTTTGGTTGAACCTGATCTGAGCTGTTAACATGAGTCTTAAACATCAAGTCCTGTATGATTTCTTTTGGCAATTTAGTAGTGCTTTTAGTGACTATACCACAATAAAAATATTTGCTGTTATATTCTTACCTTTGCTACTGAAAAAATCCTTAAATATGATACAAATTGCTAAGATTTGTCAAAGTTAGAGAAATCCACATTTAAAAAAAAAAAAAAAAATGCTGCATTTTGGACAAACCCGCAAAATTCAAAAATCCAATTTTTGAATAAGTACATTAAAATAACATCCAGCACAGTCTTTCTCCTGCACGCACTCTAAATGAACATCTTTTTTTCTGATCCATGAGAAATAAGGAAGATGCAATTGTACTTCTTTCTAACCACTGCTCAGCTACTGCCCAGAGCTGCTTTAACTCCTTTGCATGAGACTGGTAGAGCTGTGCTGTGCTGCCCCGGGGCTTCCTGGGGATCAGAAGACATTGCTGCATCAGCCTGGGCTCCTCACATTTTGACCTCCTGCAGCCATCTCCTACACCGCAGAACCAGATGGGTTTCCTGCAAGCACGGACTTGCTTGCCTGAGGAAAATGAAGATGGAAAAACATGGGCATTTGAGCCTGATCCAAAGTCTGCTGAACTCAAGTTATGTCCATGTTTTTGGTGTTGGCTGAGCTGTTAACATTCGATCTTGATCTTGCCCAGTGAAAGCTGTGTCTGGTTAGAAAGACAGGTATTCTTTGTGCTACCAACTCTACATGCCCAGAAACTTACTTATGGTAGCCACAACAGGGACAAAAAATAAAGATAAAAATGTAAAAGATGTAAAATATAAATGATGCAGTATTTGCCAACATGAGCATAAAAATTTGCTGTTCTGTTTAAAAATAGATATTTTTTAGTAGCAATAATAAAAATATTGACTACAAGGAGTGAAAATAAGCAGTACTTTTATATGTAAATGCAACAGAAAATCTGAAGAATTTAGCAAAAAAGAATATTTCAAACATAACTATAAAAATTGTTCCTTCTTAAAGTTAGGTGTAAATCCTTCTTGATCTCTTCTCTACTAACAGCTTCCTGAATAGTCTGTGATACAGTCAACAAAATAAATCAGATTGTGAACACATTAAAGTTAACCAGATCTATTCCTTACCCTAGAAATGTTTAATTTATGTTGACAGTCTTGCCCTGAGTGGTTATAGTTGAAAAAATAAGGCAAATTACAGTCTGATCTTGGAGCATATCTGCTTCCAGTTTTCAAGTTGAGTGCATTTAGCTCAAAAAATTCTTATTTGTTTCATTGAAATTTGTTGTTACAGAAGTTTTAATGAGAAGTCATTAATAGAGGTGATTAAATTAAACTCATATAAACATGTCCAAACCTTATGGAGACTTTACCTAGCTTATTTTGCTACAGAAAGTTTCATATGTTTTTAACAAAAAATACAATGTTATGATGGAAATTGGCAGTCATTGTTGTGTACCCACAGAGACCTTGAAAATTTACACAAAATGAAGTAGATTTAATATAACTACCTGGAAGTAGGGGGAAAAAAAAAAAAAAAGACATTTTGGGCCGAGGTCATGATACTGACATTGTTTAATGAAAAATAATTAATTATTCCTTTGGTGCAGTTACTACACTTCCCAATTTCAGAATGAGGAGAGGTCATCAAAGAGGAACTTTTATGGACTGACTGCAACCTACATTCCCCATCCCCCCGCCACATACAAGATGTGTCTTTATCTTGATCCATGAGCTTTTTCATCTTATTTCCTCTGCCTTTCCTACTCCCTCTGTTGAGGAGGGGGAGTAAGAGAACAGCTGAGTGGGCATGAGGGGCTAGGTGAAGGTCTGGCATCCCTCCAAGGTCAGCCCACCACACAGATCACAGCTTTAGACTACAAAAACCCAAAGACATAACTATGAGTTACACAAGTGTTAGATTCAAGCTTGTATTTGAATATATCCCTGCATAAGTTCTGCATGTATGACAGCTGAGTGAAGAATCTTGTTTTCCATGGGTATCACTACAGCACTTTCAATTTTAAAATAGGCAAAAATTAAATCACACAGTGGTGTTATAGGGATATATATCAGGTTAAATCTGCTTCTCTGAAGTGTCTGCTCTGAATGAGCATGTTTAAAACACAGGAACTACTGGCTTTAGGAGATTCAGAAGCTGAATTCAATTTTATTCCATTTCATCATGATTCACCACTCCAGATTATATTACTACAGGAAAACAACAACAACAAAACAAACAAGAAAAAACAAAACAAAACAAAACAAAACAAAACAAAAAACCAAAAAAAAAACCCCACAAAACCCCCCCCCACCAACCAAGCCAACTAACAAATAAACAACTATACCAATACCAAAAAACCCACTAATGTTAGATCACTAGTGTTTTTTTAACTGTTACAACTTTGAAACAATATTAGATTTCTGAGTTCCTATTTCCTAAAAGGAAAAGCAAGCAAACAAACAAACAACTTTCATTAACTATCTACATGTATATTTAAAATATCAGAAAGCAGAACAGCCAGGCAGAGTGGTATTTTCTATAATTTAGTAACAAGTAGGTTATACAGAACTGATAAGAAACTCTTGGCAATTAGATAATAAAGCCTTTGGGTTTAGAGGTAGGTCTAAAAATGCCTGATGACGAAATTTCTTGTTCTTCCATATATTTGGCCACAGAGTAGAATACATATTCTGTTTTCAGTGCCCAAACCCCTTCAAAGTGCATGAGGACTCTAACTGACCTAAAGCAATCCATGAAGCCAGGCTGCTGAACAGAACAGAAATAATTTGCTAGAAGAGAGTGCTGAGAAGAGCTGCAGGCCTTATGCTTCATTTCTTAAAGAGAGGCACTTCATTCTGGTCTGGAATAAAGCTTCTCTCTCCATTTGGGATTCATGATCCATCTCCTGATATGAAGGGCCTTTATCATACACTGAGTAATTTCTCAGAAGTTGTGATAGATTTGGTCTTCTTGTCCTTTCTAGTTTAATGGTTGAAGTGCATATTTTTATGCATATTTTGTTGAAATCCATATTTTGCCTGAGGGTAACCTGCACAATCTATTAAGTTATAGATAGGATATTTTCTCTCTTTACTGTTACTATAGTTTGGATAACATTCTCATTATTATTGACAATAGTTTGAATGCAAAGTATTGAGCTGTGTGTCTGTCATCTCAGAAGTCTAAAACAGGCTTCTGTTTCTATTTGTAGTCTGCTATTTGCACCTTAAAGTATATATCCACTTTATTTTCTCCAGGAATGCATAGAAGGAATAGTGGCTTGTTAATGGGACTGAGTTAAACAGTAAGTGATTGTAAACTGATTATGGCACATATTCTTGAGTGTTATATTTTAGAATGTTAAATATTTTTAAGTTTGACATGAGATGTATGTCAAGTTCAATGGATCTGGTAATGACTGAGGATAGTGAGATTTGGAAATAAATGCATAAATGCTTTTTAGAATGCTTTTCAATTTGCAGAATGAGGGCCCTGCAGTACGTAAAGACAACTGCTATGATGTGTTTAGTTGACCTTTGATTAAATAATGTATTTCAAATTTAAGCTTCAAACTTCAGCAAAATAGGGCTCATGTAAAATTCTATTTTCTATTATCTTACAATAAAAAAGCCTTCATCTTTTAAATGTCTGTAATGCATTTTTACTAAAAAATAGTTTTTTATAATTGCAACTTTACCTGTTGCAATTTAAATAGTGCTTCATGTAGTTTTATTCTGAAAAATAAGTTATGACCCAATCATGATTACACCTATGGAGAACTGCACTTGTCAGCGTGCCTTTAAAGTGCAAGTGTAAAGTTTTCTATTCATGACAAAGTTAAGAACAAATTCTATTTATAAGCACCATTTATGCTTGCAGCACTTAGGTACAAGCACTTAGCAAAAAGGTATTTAAATTCTGACAAAAATTTCTACTGAAAGGTAAGCAATATATGTATAAAAATACACATATGATATGGAGTATACTATCAAACATTAAATCTTAGAGGACATGTATAGACTTCTAGCTTTTGTCTTGAATATCTTCCCAAATAAGAACTTATTTGTTAACTTATTTTTTAATTTACAGGACATTGATTCTTTTTTCTGAAGTAGTTTCATCTTTGATTTAGAAAGGAAGGCTACATGTATAAGCTTTTAGTCTTCTTTCAGAATTCCAGGAAAAAAAAAAAGTCCTTCTGTTCTTAAAAGAGAGCCATGGAATCTTTGTCTTTGTTCTTCACATTGACACAGATGTCAGCTTGTAGCCACCTTTATTTAATTTTAACAAATTGTGCTTCTTTTTTGGGGGAGGGGAGAATTGGAAGAAACCAGAAGCTGAATCACAAACATAAAAAAAAAAAATCAAGCACACAATAGAAATCAGTTATAAAAGATCTCACTAAGGGAAAAAAAAATATCATGAAGGAAAGATAATGCAAAGTTTTAATCTTTATCAAGGTTTTCTATGGATGTGAAAGTGTGCTACATTTTTGTGTTAGTTTTTGTACTGAGACTGGCAGGTGGCTGGAAAAGGACTCAGGAGAGGCTAACACCTGTCTTTTCATAGCTTGAAAAATTCAGGTTTCATCTTTAACTCATTTGAAATCTCAGAATGCTCAAAGCATTCGAATTTTCCCAGTCATTTTCCTCATAACAGCACTATGATGGATTTATATGAACTATGGTTCCTATCTGAGACCCATTTGTAATGAGAATTATATATACACATATATATGATTTCTTCCATTGAATGTTCTCAATTCAAGTTAATTCTTGATGTAAATTATATAAAGGCAGAACATAATTGTCAGTTCACATGGTAAAATTTCCCTCATATCCATCATGATTTCTGATTTTTTTGTTTGTTTGTTTGTTTGTTTGTTTGTTTGTTTGTTTGTTTGTTTGTTTGTTTGTTTGTTTGTTTGTTTGTTTGTTTGTTTGTTTGTTTGTTTGTTTGTTTGTTTGTTTGTTTGTTTGTTTGTTTGTTTGTTTGTTTTTGGTTTTTTTGTTGGTTGGGTTTTTTTGGTTTTGCTTTTGGTGTTTTTAGTGGTTTTTTCTTTTTTTTTTTTTTGGTGGTGGTTTACTTTTGGTTTTGGTTTTGTTTTGTTTTGTTTTTGTGTTTTTTTTTTTTTTTGTTGGTTGGGTTTTTTTGGTTTTGCTTTTGGTGTTTTTAGTGGTTTTTTCTTTTTTTTTTTTTTGGTGGTGGTTTACTTTTGGTTTTGGTTTTGTTTTGTTTTGTTTTTTCTCTGAAGTATAAATGAAACAGAGGTGAAAACTGTAGACAAGTGTCAAAAAACTTTTTCACAGTCACTGTTAAGGATATCCCAGAGCCTTAGAATGGTTTGGGTAGGAAGGACAATTAAAGATTATCTAGTTCAATAGTATTGCCCTGGGTGAGGTTGCTCAATCAAATATGACTGAACATTTCTAGTGAAGGAGGAATCTACAATCTCTTTGGACATCT
Organism: Hippolais icterina; assembly: GCA_013400075.1. NCBI lineage: Eukaryota > Metazoa > Chordata > Aves > Passeriformes > Sylviidae > Hippolais > Hippolais icterina. The sequence goes on from VWYN01013433.1 coordinate 182,119, forward strand.
CACCACATTCCTTACAAAGAATTTCTTCCTTACATCCAATCAAAACCTACCCTCCTAAAGTTTAAAAGCATTGGCCCTTCTACTGACACTACAGGCCTTTCTAGAAATTCTTTCATTTTTGTAAGCCTCTTTTGACCATTGAAAGGCAATCAGATATTTCAAGAGCCTTCTCTTCTCTGTGCTAAACAACCTCAACCCTCTCAGCTTTTCTTCATAAGAGAAGTATTCAAGACTTTTGATCACTGTAACGGCCTTTCTCTGGGCCCACTAAAATCTACTGTCTGATTACACTGTGTTGATTGCATCTCAGGATGGCTGCCAGGGCACACATCTGGCCCACACTGAACCTGTCACATTCCTTTCTGCAGTGCAGTTCTCCAGATATTCCTCTCCGGATTTGTACTTGAGTCCATCCTTTCTGAAGCTAGAGGTGTGTTGGTTTGAAAGCAAAACCAGTGAGAGATTTTAAGCCAGAAATACAGTTTAATAAGAGGAGAAGAAAATAAGTAAAATAAAGTAAAATAAAATAAATGCAATAGTACAAATACCCACTGACAATCAGAATACAACCTGACACCCTGTTAGTTATGGTGGTAGTAGCAGTCCAGATGAAATGGTCTTGTTGAAGCAGTGATCCTGTAGAAAGGTCTGGTAGCTGTTGTCCTCTGCGAATCCAGTGGGTGAGGGCTCCCTGTGCTGTCCCAAACACCGTATTATATCCAGGTGGGAATGCTTGGCTCTTCCCCCTGGGCAGAGCATCTCACAATGGGATGATCTCATTCTATGAGTCATGCAGTGGGTCCTTGATGGCCCGTTAAACAGAGATCTATGAGTCATGGGCAAGACATTGATGGGACCATGAACAGAAGATAAGGGAAACACTGCCCCACCTGGTTTCAACAGCTCATGCAGATGGTGATGGAATACATAATTTGGGCACATCTTACATTTTAACCTAGGACAGATGGCATTTTAATTTGTTAAATTACTATTAATTCTCCAATTCTCCAATCTAAATCCCTCTGCAAGGCACTTTGTCCCACCTCTTGTAGACCACAGAAAGTTTTGGGTACGAAGGGACCCCAAATACCATCCAGTCCTATGTCCACCACCATGTGTGGGACAATAGTCAATATCAGCAGCAAATTTTTTTTACAGTGCCTCCAGCTTCTACACTCAGATCATTGATAAAAATCCTGAACAGAGCTAGGCCTAGAACTGAACCCTGAGGAATGCTGCTGCAGACCAGTTGGCAGTCAGGTATAGTTCCATTCCCTACATTTTGAACTCTTGACATAAGCCAGCCCTTCACCCAGTGTGGCTTGTAGAGTAGAACATAGAGTAATGTGTTACTAGTCGAGAGACAGTATGTACAGTATAGCTAATAGTAGATATGATAGGCATGAAGCGTATATAGGATAAATATATATGTATCTAGGATAAATATCCTATAATGTCTTTCTGTATGTGTAGAGTATATTTAAACCAGGACACACAAACACGACTTCACCAGCCAGTCAAAATGTGATTATCTTGCTGTTTACAATGTTGCTGCAACCTTACCTTGAGTGCTGTGCCCTGTTCTGGGACACTCAACTTGGGGAACTTCTTAAGGCACTCAAATGCATCCATAGGATGGCAACAAAAGATGGTGAACAAGCTGGAAGGAATGACCCATAAGCAGCATCTGAGGTCTTTGGAATTGTCTAATTTGGAGAAAAGCAGGCTGGGGAATGACTATCTTGCTCTCTACAGCTTCCTGGAAAAGGAGTAGAGAGGAAGGTGCTTCTCCCTGGTTTCTGGTGTCAGGACATGAGAATAGTTAAGCGATGTGTCACTGGTTGTTCATACCAGACATTATGAAACATTTCTTTACCTCAAGGGCAGTGGTTAGACACTGGAACAGGCCTCCTGGAGAAGTGACTGATGCCCCAAGCCTGTCAGAGGCATTTGCACAATGCCCTCAATAATACACTTTAACTTTTGGTCAGCTCTGAATTGTTCAGGCAATTGAATGGCATGATTGTCATAGGCTGATCCTTCAGACGGAATATTCTATGTTATGCTTTATGTGTATTTGCTATGTTTACGATATACTATACTACATATGCATATATTTTATAATAAAACATATGTTATATATGTGCATGTGTGTCTTTTAGAAGGTGAAAGAATACGCCGCAAAATGTGACAGAAGGCAGTCCTTATAATTTTAGACTGAATCAAATGATGCAAAGAAAAGTTCCTCCTTACTTTCAATTTGCTGCTTTTTGCATGGTATTTAAATCTTCATTATGGAGTGGATAACATTGGCCATAAATAAATATTGAAGGTAACCAGTATAAGTGTATGCTTTATTTTCCTCAGTCCAAGACTACACGGGTGGAAAAGGACTGCAGAAGTGCTGCCCTTTCCTATAGCTACTTGTACTGCAGTAACAGGAACCGCAATGCTGAGTTGCACAGACCACTGATTTAGGACAATAGTAGGAGTTTCTTCTGTTCTTCTATTCTTGTTGTACTTCTTCCAAAAATGACTAATCAAGTCTATAAGTGAATGACTAAATTAAACTCTTTGATCATATTTTCAGGAAAGCATATAGTCATGTGATTTTTCCTTTTCTCCACAAAGTACATATATGCCCAAGACCTGTGATATAAGGTCCTATGAGGTATCATATGAGACTTACAATTAGTCCTCCTCTCTATAACTTTTAATTATATGTTATATAGAATAAAATCAAACAGTAAAATGCTTATTTGCACCTCCACATTGCAAAAAATCTATGATGAATATCATTAACTTTATGGTTTTCACCTGAGCCCTGACTTTTTTTTTTTTTTAATTAATACTCTAATGTATACAAAACTAAATACATGTATACTCTACCGCATGAAAAAAAAAAAAAAAAAAAAAAAAAAAAGGGGGGAAAATTTTTTTTCTCTTA
>VWYN01013433.1:185079-211036 GCA_013400075.1 Hippolais icterina
AAAAAAGGAGGGAAAATTTTTTTCTCTCATATTCCTTAGAGAAAGTCTAAGCAGAATGATCTGTAGATATATATAACTTGTAAAAAAAGTCAGAGGGGTTGTAACACAGTAAATGTGAAATCAGTGAAGCAGTGAGGACAATGAGATGACCAGTGACTCAGCTTGTTTTCCGGCTATGCATTAGTTTCTACTGCCAATGTAGACCAAGGGATTTGTTATTTCACAGCCCTTCAGGGATACAGAGAAGGAAGGTGTTGTATGAAAATCTTGTTTCTAAGCCAGACATAGTGAGGTATTTGGGTATTGACACTGAAGCAGTGAATTCTAGGCTCCCATCCTAGCAACCAGACTAAACATCATTCTTCCTGTACAAAATGTTCATAATTTCCTGTCTCTTGTCTTATTTTGTTTTTTTTTCAATCTCTAATCAATAACTCTATATCTTTACTTCTGCCTTAGCGTGTTTTCAATCCCTATTTTTGACACATTATGTGAAAAATTGTGTAAAGAAACTTTGATCCCTATAGATATTCTGCAAGACAAATAAATTGTAGTTAAATTTTAATATTCAGTAACTTCCTAACTTCATCTCAGACAAGGTGGTAACTTACCACTACAGCTATTAAGTCCATAAAGCTCCCAGCAATAGATGTCACAGACAGGAAGATGGAGTTTCTATGTAAGCACAGAAACACTAATTAATGACAATTCCATGGAAGATTTTGTGGGAATGAAAAGAATACCTCTCCTCTATACCAGTGAGAATTGAGATCCCACTAGTTATGAATTCTCCCGTAATTTAGATACAGAGGATGTTCTCTTCACTAACACAGAAAGGAAAGAAATATTCAATGTGAGTATTTCATTTCCAGAAGCTACAGTTTACAAAGACAGCATTGGGCTTTCATAGCTGTCCAGTAAATCCAATGTAGCATCTCTTCACACTTTTCCACATTTCAGTTCAGCTAGATGACAAGTATGAACAGTCTTAGTCTAAATTTGTAAAACATAAAGCAGTTCTCTTGCCACAAGTGGAAGTGCTAATGAAAACATATAAACTGGGAATGTGAGATTGCCTGGAACTGTTTACACAGAAAAAGAGACATGGCTATTGTATCTGTTTTATATCTCTCTCCACTACATAAACACTCACAATCTGCGTATACACAGACATAAATAAAGGAGAAAAAAAAAAAAAAAAGCCGACCTGCATTTTCAAGTGCTACTAATAAGTGAATTTAACTTGAGCACCCTGAACAAAGCTTTTAGAAGCTGCTGGCAACATTATTAGACTGTGATGATATTTATGACTAGGTATGTGGAAAAATCCTAGTTGAGTCACAAAGACAGAGAGAAATAAGATGATTTAAGGCTGAATTAGTTAAGAAGAGTAAATAAGAACAGACCCATCTGAAGCAAATAGGAATTCAGTGGAAAATGATCTCTTAGAAGATATACTGTTCAATTTTGTATTTTCCAGTTACTAGCTACTAGCTAATAAGAAATCTTATGCATAAAAAATGCACTCATGATCATCTATTTTACTATCCTTAGCTGCCATGTCCAATTTATTTTTGTTTTCACTTTTGCTCCATTATTTTTATTTCCAGTAACAACAACTCCATTCTTTAAGTGTGCAATGTCAAGTTTATAGGACTTGTAGTTCATAGCACATATTCATTTCAGGCCAGCCCTTTGTAGTTAATTTACAGATTGCAGAAGCATACTGCCTGTGTTACTCATGAAAACCACAATAAAGAAAATACGTCAGCTTGCAAAACTGTAGATATCTCTATATAAAAAAGTATAAGATTCAGCAGTAGGAGAGGCAAACGTGTGAAAACTCATGGGCTGACATAAAGACAATTTAACAGGTAGAGAAACTACTGGCACATGCAGGAAAAGCAAAACATAGAATTAACCCACTGCTTCCTGAGGGCAGGTAGGTGTCCAGCCATCTCCAGGAAAGCAGGGCTCCATCATGCATAACACCGACTTGGAGAAACAAACACCATGATTCTGAAGATTCTCTCCTTCTCCTTATTTCCCTCAGCTTTTATTTCTGGATCTTTTGGGGTCAGCTGTCCCAGCTGTGTGCCCCCCCAACTTCTGCACTCTCAGCCTACTCACTGGCAGGATGGGAAGCAGAAAATGTCCACTAAGAAGAAAATTAAATCTATTCCAGCCCAAACCAACTAAAGTTGATTTTAAGTTGGACTTAAGCGTGTTTGAAACAGACTTTTTTTGTTGTTTTTGAAACAAAAGAGGCATCTTACACATTTCCAAGCCAGTTCTACCCTGCTCTACCCCATCAGCATTGGTTTAAAGAGCATCAGACAGATTTCAGTCCAAACACTGATCCTAATGAGTAAGAAAAGGAAATGAGAAATTTTGGAGATCCATGTATTTCTGCCACTTATGTCAATGACAAATTAACAATGAACTATGAAATCATGTCTCTGAGTTATAATAACTTAATTTTACAATTCCATTAATTAACCTTTTAGCAGTACAGATTCCCAAAAATATAAAATTATTGTCTATTCTATAAAACATCTTTAGGTCTGTAAAACATTTTGTGAGGTCTGTAAGAAAACCTGTCAGAAGAAGCAAAGCATGTTTGTTCTCTCTACCTAGCCTTAATGTTTCTATACAAAACTCAATGGAATGTAAAATATTGGTCATTACTGGCATACGGTGGGAATATAATTAGTGTATTTTTGGTTTCTTCCAGATGTGCAGCTTGTTGGAAAATTTAAAAAAAAAAGAAAAAAAAAAAAAGAGAAACAAAGAAAGATAAATGTTTATTCTCTTATCATAAAAGGAATCTTGTTCCTGTTTAAAACAACCAAGTCTGTTCAAGTTTTAAGTATTATTTCCAGTGGATTTGAGAAATCCAAATTACTTGCTACCATGTAGTATTGAGTACTTAGAGGATATATTCAAAAATGCAATATTGTAATAATAACAAATCTTTACAGATTTACGTCTCTGTTAACAATGTCCTAAAAAGACAACTATGACATGATTGATTTTTCTCCATGGATTTGTAAAAAAAGTCACATACTCAAGATTTTAGAGCGCAAATACAACACTAAAGCAATGAGAACAAGAAATAAAACCAAGGCCTTCTATATATATCTTTTCCATTAGTTTATTGAAATAAAGGTCAATGACTCAGATTATGACGCAAGGAAAACCTGTGAAGCCATCCCTGATCTATACCATCACAGTCATCATAAAAATCAAACAAAAAATCAGAGAGCTTTTTTTTTTTCCCTTGGTCTATCTCTTGCTGAATTAATTTTTCTATATTCCTCTTAAAACTGAAGTGACATAATTTCTGATAACTGTTATAAAAATAATTTGTGTGATGCAAAATATTTCCTGTATACTTCTGCATTTTTGAACTGTTTATGATTATTCTACCCCATGATATATGCTTTAGTTTTTTGGGCTCTTTTAGTCAAGGTATGAATATTTAATTCTAAAAGTTCTCACATCATAAAGTCCTCTATCAAAATGTAAATATATTCTAAAGCTTTGTTATTTAAAGATTTGTTCCTGATAGACAATCTGATATTTCATTACCTTTTCTTCCCCTCATAAGAGAATGTGGTTTTGTTCCTAAAAAAACTGATTATGTCTCTTGTTTCTCTGGAAATACTTGCTGCATCATTTTGCTACATGATTAAACATAGTTTAGAAACTATGACTGCCAACTGAGAAGAAACTTTTAGTGACAGACTAGATGACATTAATAGACTATAAGGCTAAAACTTTCTCATAACTGTTCTGCAAAAGATTGAGATCCTGTACTGGTCCTTGCTCATCCATGTACATGGGAGGCATGATCATGGAGAGGAATTTTTTAAAACCAGAATGATTTATATCTTTGTCAGCAGAAAGTGAAGTGACATTTTTCTTTGAATACTAAACCTATAAGGTTCTAAATAATTAATTCTGAATTACACCATATATGTTTTCGTGTCCATTGTATATGTTATCTCTGAATTTTACTTCAAGAGGACAGACTGCATATTGAGTTGCAACTGATAAAATATCTTTTGTGTTGAATTTTATATAACATGATGCTTATGTCTATTTGTATTTTTTTTTTTTAACCATGAAATTAAATCATGTCCAGAAGGATATTTGACCAGTAGGATGGGAATAATGGCAGGAGAACACATTCATAAAACAGATGTCACTTCTGAAGTATTTCATTCTATCTTCTAAAACACAAAACAAAATTGAAATACCAAATGCTTGCAAATGCTGCAGTTTCTTTACATGCTATTGTCAAAAATATACTGGACTTGGTGTCCACTGAGATTGGAAGAAGAGGTTGTGTAACTTTTAATGGATAATTGGAAACAAATGAAAAGGAATTAGACTGTAGTAATAAGTAGAAAGACAAGAACAAACCAAAAGACAATGAAAAAGGATCCACCATCAGAAATACTGCAAGTCCTGCAGGGAAGAACTTGAAACATTATCAACGTTTTGCACAACAGACCATCTTTTTACTGAGGAAAATGGCTGTCATCATATTAGGACCCCTGGAAACATTGTAAGAATGAGTGCAGGATAAGTATTAGTTTTACCCATTTCAAAGTGACACTTTGTTTTAGAATATTAATTTTCTGTATAAAGTTATATTATTAGCATATATTTTTGTAACTGGACTCAAGATAACTGTTTTAGTTACAGCTGATTTATAAAATTTTGGCTGAGCTAACAATAAATTGCATGTACATGTACAAAGTGTATTAAATTTTTGCTAATATAAAATTGTAAGTGTACAAAGGACAGTGGGTTTCATTGTGAGAAAACATTAGAAGTTCCATGAACAACATATCTTCTACCAAGGTCTGAAACGTCTCAATTTAAAAATGTAAACTGTCTGGAACCAAGATTAGTCACTCTTTCTGTAAAGAGATTTCAAGAGTTTTCTTCCTCTGAGTTGTTCCTGATCTTTTTATTTTTTGTTTACTTCCTAGCCGATGCTGCAAACTCATTCTTTGGAAATAATAGGTTGCTACAATCACGGTTAAATCAGAAGCTTGGAGCCTTTTTTTATTAATCTGATTTCCTACAGAAATGCAATTTATGACATATCCTTGTTTGTATGTCTTTGTGATGATTCCCCGCCAGTGAAAGAAATGTTGACCACCTCCGTGAAATCAAAAAAGATCTCAAATACATTAAATATAGTGTAAGTTTCCTAAAACTTGATGGAATTTTGCAAAATTTTACTGCCTACCATAGTCACCGCTTTATAATGTTTAGTACTAAGGTGGAATTTTTTCTCCCAATTTAAGCAGATACCAAATTTACATCCTACAGTGGTGGTATAACCACAGCAGACAAGGGGAATGGATTCAAACTGAGAGACAGTAGGTTCAGAATAGACCTCAAGAGGAAGGTCTTTGCTGTCAAAGGGGTGAGACACTGGAACAGGTTGCCCAAAGAAGTTGTGGATGTCCCACTCCTGGAGGTGGTCAAGAAGAGGGATTAGAACTAGACTTAAAGGTCTCTTCTGACCTGGGACAGCCTATGATTCTAGGATCTGCCTCTGAGTGGGTCATGTCTCAGAGTGAGCAAATTCTCAAGTTCAGTATACTCGGAGGACAACTGGCAACAGAGCCTGGGTTGATATCCCCAGTTCTTCTACTGTTAGGAAGATGCAAAGGCATCTGATGTGAGTACTTCAGTGAACTCGGGGAATTTTTCACAAGTATATACCTTGCACATGCTCCTTTGGGTCTGTGTGGGTCCAAACATGAATATACTATGAATGTTGCTGTCTTAGACTCTTAAGTTTGCTAGCTTTGTATGCAAGTTAGGCCTATAAGTGAGTTCTACTGTGCTAAACTAAATTCCACAGAATCGTTTGTAAATTATGTAATTTAGGCTATAGATTAAGTGCTGTTAAGTTTAAGTACTATTAAAACATTTAGGCATAAACCATTGATCAAGTCTGGGGTTGGGTTTGTCAAGGGGGTCCACTTTGAACCTTGTGGCTCAAGAGAGCGCCTTCCTGTTTCCTTTCCATGCTTACTCTTTCCCATCTGTGCCCTTTTTCTATCCCTATCATCCACACAGACCATTTTACATTGATTTTACTTAAAAATTATTTATTTCAGATTTTAGTCTGATTTTTTCTCTTTATTTATGCCATCTAGTAAGTAGTAGAGTGGATCTTGCCAATGAACTTTATCACATTCTCACTTTTACATTAAACCTGCTTCTGACAATATCTTTGCTGGACATTTGAATGGCCTAAAGTATTCATTCACAACAGATACCCAAGAGAGTATCAAGGTTTCTCCAGTCTCTGTATCTAATCTTTGGCACTGGTCCTGTTTCGAATACTTTGCTTTTGTCCTATTTGTTTTTTAACTTGATACTTTGGTGAAAATCTAGGATCTCTTACAGGATTTGGTCTTATTATTACAAAGATATTTTGTGCATGCTGACAGCCAGTGAATGCCATATTTTTTTACTTTCCCTCTTAAGATGGGTCTGAACTAAAAAAGCATTGCATTTTTAGATATATGTAATGTAGCATTAACCAAAGAAATCGACTGTACTGCTAGAACATGTGTTAAGAAAATGCTAATTGTGTCCTTAACACTAAAAATCCATATGGAAATCTTATTATTTCTGACAAAAGTTAACTTTACAGATAAATGACAGATATTCAGCTTGGATTCTTTCCCCTTCCATAACACTCAGCAATCACAGAGATATTTAATTCTGAGGATGGGAATAACTCAGTCCTTAAATGTTTTTATTTCATCTAACATCACTGAAGAAAATGCAAATCTTGGTTTTGATTTTACTGAGCACAGATGCGCAGAGAAATAAATTAGTTGTTTTCCATCTAATGCAGATGTGTCACCTTCCTAATTCTGCCACCAAAACAATTGTCCACTTTGTATCAGAAGTAACTAGAATAAGACTATAGAAGCTGATTGTTTCTGAGTGTTGAGATGTAAAAAAACCCTCACTTACAACTTATTCACAGCCAGTGATGGTAAAATTAATTTTCTATGCGACAGGATTTTTTTCTTTTTTTTGCATAATTTCAAAATAAACAAAAGTTTGTATAAAACAAAATAACTTCAGTAATATTTTGTAACTAGATACATATATGCACTATGTAATTGAGAACTTATTATATACTACTGGTCATAAAACCATCAAAACTTAGCCTTGTCCTATAAAGCATGAGTCAATATAATTATATTTTCATTAAAGGTTCTATTCTGTCCCCTTTGTAAAGCTCTTTCCACTACCTTATTCAGGCAATCATCTGAAGATTTTCAACACAAGTGTTTCTGTTTCTAGAGGGATGATGAATTTAGAATTAATCCTGATTTTGTTGTCACATATCAAAGAAGAAAAAAACTCAAATATTTGAAACAAATGTATAAAAAACAATTGAGTATATTTAGAAGAATTTATGACAAGCTTTTCTATGTCTCATCTGCCTGCTTTATCTCATTTTTTCTTTGTATCTTTCATGCAAAATATATTTTCATTATGTCCGTTGCAAAAATATCAAGATTATTGACTGAGTTATGGTGAATTCATATAAAAAAAGAAAGCCAGTTTTAGTACTGGTAGAGTAGTGAATAGTATGTGCAATTTGATTATCATTTTTGTGTTGAGTGTATTTGTTTACAGCCATTTTACTACTCAGTATTCCTTCTTATTTCAGTGACGACAGCCAGGCACAGAATTTGTCCTCGCCCTTCTGTCTTCTAATTAGATTAGCTAAATCTCTCAGAAAAACTGGCAGTGTGCCATACTCTGAGATTTTAATATTAATTCACTATAGGGTGTCCTGTGTTATCTTCAGCCCCACTGCTCTGTGCAACTCATCTCACCTTGGACCATCACCAGAGGTAGCTAATGAAATTTCTTTCAGACTTTCCATCATACCAGTGTCATTTTTACTTGTCATTTATTTGAAAACCATTCAACAATTTGATGCCTGATTGCTTCTCTGAATGTGAAGTCCTAGACTTCTGATATAATTAACTTTCTATAAGCCTCTTCAAACAGATCTGCTTTTCTGGAAGTGCCTGTTTTACAAAACAGCCACAAACTTTAAGAGGTGACCCTTTCTTGAGAAACAAAAGTAGATAGATATTTATTGTGACTCTACAGTGGCAATAAATTTCTATCTACAGTCCTAGATATTTATTGTCTTTTGTAAAATTTGGGGCACACTTTGGTATAAGTTTAGTATTTCTCAAATATTGCTATGTTACCTTGAGATCTGAAATTCCATTAGATACCAGAGCTATTGTTCCATGTTCATTTGATGTGAAAGCTATTATGTGCTGAATTCGAAATGTTACTGTGTTGGGTTTGCATTTGTGTCGAGGCTGTCAGGGGTAGGAGGATGGCCTCTGGTCTGCCACAGAGAGATCCAGTTCCAGCTGGCCCCATCTGAGCCACCGCAGGGCACGGCTGAGCCCTTCAACCAAGATCGTGGCATCTCAGGGAAAGCATTTTTAACAAAGGTCAGAAAATACCATACAGACAGAAAAGGAGGGAACACAAAAGTAAGAAATTGTTCTGTGAACACCAATGTCAGAAAATAAAGAGTGGGAGCTGCAGTCTGTAACAAAATTTCTGAGGGAGGGGATACTCCCCTTTAACCATTGAAGGAGAATGTTAGAGCTGGTATTCCCTTGGAAGAGCACACCAAGGAGAAAGTCACTGGAGCCTGTGGAGGACTGCACACAGGAGCAGTTGGATATTTCCCAGAGGAGATCATACCTGTGGAGACCTGACATGGAGCAGATTTTTTCTCCCGAAGAAGCTCACCCAGTGGGAAGAGCCTGCACCAGAGCAGGATGGCAGAAGAGTGAAACTGCTATGCTCCAACCATACTACTCTATGTCCCTTCTAGTGCTGCTCTAGGTAGGGAGAGGATTTGGAAATAGCAGAATGAAATGCCTGGGAGAGGGTGGAATAAAGGTGGGGGTTTGATTTTTGTCTTTCTTTCTCACTACTCAAATCTATATTAGCTAGCAATAAATTGAACTAAGTCTATCAAGCTGAGACTGCTAAGATGTCTCACTACCTTTATCTCAATCCTTTATCTCAATCTTTTATCTCAATTTAGCTTTCTCATCCTCTTATCTCCTCCTGTCCCACTAAAAAAAAAGTGAGTGAGCAAGTAGCTGGCTAGGAGTTTGGCCCTTAGCTCTCCACAACTGTTTTTTGTTGACTGTATAATTACTTGAGTCAAATAATAATGACAATAAAACAAAGAGCCTTGATATGTAATCTATCTTCACTGGCTAGTTCCAGATATCCGCAATTTAGAAATCTGTCTGAGCAGGCAATATTAGGTCTCCTTCAAAATCCATAGAGAAAAATGACCATGTTATGATGTGTTTCTCTAATTTATTATGGTAATCTTATTTATAATAAGATAAATCACACCATCCTTTCTATTGATTTGAAAAAATGCTTGCAAACTCTAATTCAGATTATAAAGATACTACTGGACTTTACATCTCTCAAAATTTGTTTCTTTTTAAATGTAATTTCTATTAAATATTGTCTGATTTGCAGTAAGGTATTTTTAAGAGGCATAAAATAATTCTGAATTTTCAAAAAACTCTCCAGATCTGAATTTCAGCACAGACTTGTACTTCTGGTTTACTAATATCTGGATTTTCTCTACTGAGATGCCATAAAAGCCTGCTAGATGAAACATGTCTGAAATATGCATGAAGCTCAAAATGCTGACACTCTCCATTTGTGAAGATAAAATCATCTAATCATCATGTGCCTTATGTTTGCTATGTATCAAAGTAGGTCTAGAGTTAAAGGAGGTTAGTGATTAAACACATTAGGTAACATATAATGGGAAACCGTTCTGACAACAATGTTGATCTATGCAGACTGGGCTCATTGCATTATCCCATTAGTTGTACTAATAATTATAGGGACATTATAGCTGTAAAATAATATGAAAAAAACACAAAAAGTTATTTTTAATTTTGAAGAACTTTAAGATACAGCTCCATAGTCAACTAAATCCTTATGACAGAGGAGTTCATGTTGGGGTAGAGCTACTGAGAGGGAGGTAATGTATATCCCCAGAGAAAAGCGAGAGAAACAGAAACATCAGGCACATCTGTCCAGCCAGAAGTGCACATCTGCAGACCTACAAACACCATTCTGCTGTTAAAGACAAACCTGGCGTCAAATTCCTGTTCGTCTGTCATCCTGTATTTTCTGGAAAGGCCTCTTTCATGCTTTTCAAGGCAGAGCTGTAATCAGACATGCCGTCATACAGGACACAAGTCTACCCCTCACAGATGTTCCCCTGAACTGCCTTCCCTAAGATCTTTTTTGTCAATGCAATAAATCTGTCCCTCTTCCTTTAGTCGACAGTATTGCCATTTAGTACTATAAGGGAAGTTTCTTTAACGTGCTGGAATCTATTAAACATCAATGGTAAAGGTATTATGGCTACTTATGTATGACAACTCACTCATGACCATCTAAAATGTTGGACCTCAGAAAATCCTTTTTCAACCACTGTTTTTCAGAATTGAAACAATGTTTAGGATCTCATGTCTTAAATATCTTTATTTTTTTCAGGATTATAAGGTAATGCCAGGATTTGCAACTAATGTTTTGACAATTTACTAAACACAGTGCTCTTAAATGACCATAAAAAAATCACTCAACATAACAAAATTATAAAATATGTTGATCTCCTTCAAAAATCTACTGTTGTCTGCAAAATAATTCAGGATTTTATTATCAAAGTATGTTCTCCTATAACAGGTGGAGCTACTTTTTTAATGATCTCTTTCTCACCTGAAGTTACTATGATTATGAAAATTTGAGGTATCAGCTTCACTTCCTTATATAGGCTTTGAAAATATCTTCTTCATTCATCCCAAGGTCTAAGATGGAGTCAACACTTCAGTTATGTTATTCTCTGTCTGGAAAGTTTTCCAAAATTTGCAACTCCACAGGAACGATGAACCAATATTTTTACCCTAGCTTCATTCAGCTCAGTGTCCCAAAGTGTTACAGATGACATTGTCACTCTTCTCAAAGCCCTGTACTGCAGTTATATTAACAAACAGAGATAAGCTACCTATTCAGCAGTCAGTTAGTGTCTCAGTTTCCTAGTATATGTTATGTACCTTGAACTACAGTTCTAAGACTTCCACATGGCTAAAAAAGTCCCAAACTGTCTCCATGACTATTCTATTTTCTGGGACAAAATGGTGGAGAAAAAAAATGACTTTTTTTTACTTACTCAGGGTAATTAATCTTTTTTTTTTATATTCCACTTCAGACATAATCCAGACTGAGAACACAATGTTTATTAGGTTCTTATCTGATCATAAGCAACATGGTGGTTTCCCACGAAATAAACAAGCCATTTTTGCCTTTCCTTACTTTAAGGCAAATTTCATATCAGTTTTAAATGTTGGGGAAGGCAAAATAAAGAAAAAAAAACTAACAAAAGATGTATCAGGAGAGGGGGAAACCCAATCCCTCAAAAATTTTGCAAAAGAAAGATTTAGTTGAGAAAAAATTCAATTCCTGAAATAAAAAGTAGGTCAAGGCTGAGGCTCTAAAGTTGAACGTCTGGTTCAGCATATTATAACAATAAATTCTAGAGAGGATATAAATGTATAAACTCACTTCCAAAATGCCAGAAGCTTATCTTACCTTGTGGGTGAAGGCTTAATCTATACAACTATACCAACAATTATATATACACATATTCTTTGCAGCATAACAACCTCAAATTATATGTGATTTAAATCAAAAGATAGCCTGAATGAATTGTAACTCTGTACCTAGAATTCATAAAAGTCAATTATTTCTGTTTCTCTACAGATAATGGCAGAAATAAGCAGAAATGTAAAAAGTGTGCTAGAGAGATGTATCCAAGAGCTATCATTAGGATTAATTAATTGCTACTAATTAAATTTAAAAAACCTCACAAACAAAAAATTTGATTGAATTCAACTTAAAATTTCAACAGTTCAGATGACAGCCTTCTTGAGCTATACTCTTTGAATTACAATTCAAATAACTTCACTTAGTAACCTAATTTAATGGTGATTAAACCTGTTTGCTTTAGAAAGCTGTTTGAGTTTTTGACTGAAGGACACATCTTTACAGATTTGTGTTAATTGAATATAATAACGATGACAGAAACTATAATCATGGAGGAAGACAAAAACGAAAGAAAGTTTATGATTGACATTGATAGCATTTGAAACTGGAATGGAAATACTTATATCTGATATACTCTTATGTTACAATTGCTGACTAGGTTTTTGTCAGAAGTAAACAGCAGAGTGCAAAATTTTTAATCAATATGAAGAACAGTACAAGAAATTGTAAAAATTAGAAACAGAATAAATAATGTTCAGTCTAAACTCTCTCTGCTCTGTTTTGCCACAGTAAATTTCAGGAGCTGCTTATACCTGTTCTCTTGTATTTCAGAACTCCTTATTTCCTTCTCTGGGCATGAGAAGAAGTATTTATGCCTGCAGAATTA
Organism: Hippolais icterina; assembly: GCA_013400075.1. Classification (NCBI taxonomy): domain Eukaryota; kingdom Metazoa; phylum Chordata; class Aves; order Passeriformes; family Sylviidae; genus Hippolais; species Hippolais icterina. The sequence goes on from VWYN01013433.1 coordinate 197,654, forward strand.
ATTCCTATTTTCATAAATCTCTCTGCCCTTGTGATGTATAACTGAGTAGTGATACTCCTCCTTGCTGCTATAGCCAATACAGCAAATGCATAGCTGGACAAACTTGTTTTTCTATGTACTGAAAGTCTCAAAGGTAAAATAAGTACTTTCATTACCACACCCACATTGTGCAATCCAGTTTACACAGTTCCAGGGAACTATTGGAAAAAAAAAAAAAAAAAAAAAAAGAACATGTATTGAACCTGGTTAGGATTGCAGTTAAGTGAATTCCATTAAAAACCTCTTTCTCGGACTCACATCCTTAATGTACAATTCCTCTGTTGTACTGTATTTTCAAAATTTATCTCTTATGATGACTACTGCTGCTACCTAACTTTTGCTTGTAATGAAATATTTAATCATTCAAGAAGCTGAAGAAATTAGCAAATAATTTTCATAGCATGTCACTATTTTTTAGTCTTGGTAGTGAAGACTAATATATATATCTATAAACTTGCTATCTGTTTATGTTTTAGCAGTGGATAAGGGTTGCATGTGTACGTAGCAAGTCGCAGTAAGTGAGCTGTGTTTTTGTTCTACAGACAGAAGACAGAAAACAGATGAGAAAATAAATACTACAAATCAATGGGAAACACAGCAGTGGTATATTTCTTACAAAAAAACACAGTTCTTGCCTTTTGGTTCTTTCTTTTGTGGAAAGTAAAGTCATTTGAATGAGCAAGATCAAAGCTTGTAGTAGGGTTTTGCTGCAATGTTTAAATGCAGTCTAATGATTTAAGACTGAGCAATGATGATGAAAAGGGAGTTTTCAGGGAGTTTCCTTTTAAGGAATTAAACTGTTAAAACTTTCACATGAGAAATTTAAAGTACGCGAAAATACAAAATCAGAATGATATATCCGCTGATCACAACCTTATTTCTAAACTTTATTTTTAAAGAAGACAATTTAGACCAGCAGTCATGATTACTATGCTAAATTACAGCTTTTAGACTGTAATGCAGTATCTTAAAATTATTTTCTAAATGTAAAGATTACTAATTTTACTTGTATTAGAAAAGTCCAGAAATTCTAATACAATTGCTCCTCAAAACTGTTCCTGACCAGGTGAAAAATTCCTTGTTCTGTAAGACAGGCATGGATCTGTGGTTTCAATTTTTTTCAAGCTGTATACCCCTTAGCAAGTTATCATTACAGCAAAAAATAACATTTTAACTGGGGGAAATGAATGCCATGTCTTTTGGCCAATACTACAATGATAAAGAAATTAAAAAGTTCTTTATCATCTTGTTTGTTCAGTAGCAGAGATTTTTTGTCACATTGCCGTGCTTCCAGGTTTACACCAGACTTTCACAATTGCATTGTGTCACGGACTCCATGGAACCTTTCCCTGGACTTGAGAGGTCTGGTCTCAGCAAGAATTGATGATTTTGCAGGCAGTGATAAAAGCACTTAGATACCTGAGTTCATCACAGCAGCTCCTGCATGTAAGCCAGACCAAATCTAAACAGGATTTATGCATAAGCAAATTTGTTATGCATAACAAATTTTTTGTTAATTTGTTTCTCAGGATGAATGAGAAGGTGCTGAGCAAGACAGATAGCATTCCTGTTTGTGGTTCTGAATATCTCACTTGGAGTATGCATATTCTGCTGAAAATTCATCATCTATTCACTGTCAGGAAAACATGAGCATTGAAGTTCATAGTAAAAGTATTGTTGGCAGAACAAAAGCCTCAAGGAAGTTAATGAACTGACAACTTAGATATCCTTTATTTTCACACCAGAACTGAAGTACTTAAGAATTCTTTTTAAAGCTTCAGAATCAAATGACTCTCTAAACTTAGAAGATCCAATTCATTAACTAGTAAATATTAAGAGGATTTTTGTTCTCTAAGCGGGTAACCTCTAATAATAATGATTATTATTAGAGGTTAATAATAATTAATAGATAATAAAATGAAAAAAAGAACAGAGGTCAAACTACATCCTGAATATTAAATTTCATGTCCTCCTGAAACTGATTTTTTTGGAGATGTTTAACTGGAGGAGCGTGTAGAAATATATATAGCTAATAGTTTTGCACACTACAGTAATAGACTAGTCTGAGTTGGAAGGGATCCACAAGGATCATGAAGTCCTGCTCAAACTCACAACTGTGGCATCATCAGCACCATGCTCTGACCAACTGAGCAAATCTCAGGGTTTCTTTATGTTCTTGTGGCAGTGTTAAATCAGAGTAAATTACAGAGTGAATTTCTAACATTCATCAATCCTGTCTAAAGAAAAAAAGGTCAAATGAAAATTAAACTAAATTAGCTGAACACCAAAACAGTAATTTATGCAAGGGAAACAAGCAACCCCCACCCACCAAGTCCTCTCATCTGTTTTGAAACTTTTCCAAGATAATACTTTTAGATAACTCTCTCAATTCAGGAATAATTCCAAAATATTTGCAAGTACACTTTTTTTTTTTTTTTTTCAAAAATAAACATTTTTTGAAAAAATGAGGCAAGAAACTTTACTTTTATCTGAATGTAACAGTGACTGCCTTCAAGTCTGAAATCAAGATGAGTTGTAGTGTTTCTATAATTTCAACCTGGCTATTTTCCATAGAAATAACTGACATTCCTTTAAGTCATTCAAGATATAAAATAGTAGATTGTGACAGCTTATGCTGAGATCCATTGATTAATATATTTGGACACAGCTAGACCTTTGTGACTTTGTTTTCCATCAGTTTGAGATGGAATAAAATAAATAGCACTTATATTGCTCACTTCTTTTAAAGGAGAAATAAAAAACAAACAACCTAGACTTTTCCTAAAGAGAGACAACTTCCCAAAGATTTTAAATTCCTAAACAATGTTTTAAAATGATAGTTCCTATAAAGACTACTGACAAATTTTGCTTAAATAATCAAAGTCCTGGCATCAGATATGATCAGATATTCTTCCAAATACCAAAAAGACAGTATGGAGTCATAGTTCTCTCAAAAGGTACAAATGATAGAGTTTTCTCAATCAAATCAATAAACTCAACTCTGTTGTTGGTTTCTGTTAATTCAAGGGCACTTTGCAGGAAAAATGAATGGCAATTATTTCAAAGATTATGTGTTAAGGAAGATATGGTGATTAGTAGGATGCTGATTATATGGAATCAGCCTTAGAAAGGAATCCTGTGAGCTGTGGCCATTGATAATGACAATTATATAATCTTGCCAGACAGAGATGTTCTCTTATGAAGAATGATTAATGTTTTCATGCTCCAAACTCCACCATTTGTCCATTCCTTCAAGATCACACGATAAAACTTGGAAATGGGGACGAAAAATGTAGATGTATTCAGTACGTTTTGGAAACTTCCTGCAGGATCTAGGTATTAATGCAAAGTAAGCTTTATAAATGTCTAGATTCTAATATTAGGGCAAAGTGTTTGCAGAGATTTAAATTTGGGCCATATACTTTTGACTCAAAATTTCTAGAAGTCAGTCTAGAAAGAAGAAAAGATTGATTTAATAAGTCCTTAAAATATGTGGCACGATTTCCAGTCACTCTACAAATTTTCATTTTAAAGTAATGATTGAGTTCCAGTGATGAGGCAAGTTTAACCTAGAAAAAGAAGAAGGGAAGCAAGGAAGAAGACAGCCAAGGTGCTTCTGATACATCTGAACGAACATTACAGAAGATTTAACAAGAGCAGTGATTTTAAATGGCAAGGAATAGATGGATGCTACGTACTTGAATATTCTGAAATGCTGAAGTGCATTAAACAGCAGAAAGCTTCATTTATCTGTGATGTGCCTGTCACAAAATGTATTATAAATGCTGCTGTTAACTGCAAGGAAAGCTAGCTACTGGAGAAGATGCAACCACACAAACTGGATCGTCTCCTGACATGTGACAATTTCCAGGATAGTTGTCATGCCATATGAAATTGTTCTCCAAAGAGATGAAACTGAAAGCAACTTAAGTAAAATACATGTTCTAAAGATACGAAGGAATGGAATATAGGCCCTTTTTTGTGTCTGGAGTTTTACCCCATCCCTTAACTCCAGTAACACTATGAACACACATCTATGGCATCCTAAATTAATTTATGAGATTGGCTAGGATGTTGAGGAGATGTAATGGTAGATGTGATGGTAGTTAAAAAGAACTATTTTTTCTATCTATGTAATATTGGGTAAGGAGTTTGGTTGCCCAGCAAATATTATCCATTACCAGATGTACCAAATGAATGTTTTATAAATTATAAAACATTTATAATTTTATAAATTATAAAACATCATTTATATCTCACTTGATATGATACAACTGGGACAAAAGTATAAAATTACATTATTTTATTGTTAGGTAGTTTTGGTTTTTATACTTCTGGGAATAAAGTTATGTGGTAAGATTATCTTACTGATGTGCTTTAAACTGAGAATGTTTGTAACAAGAAAAAGTAATTTTATTAACAAAAACAGAACAACTTGAGAGGAGGAAAACTAAAATTGTACAAGTCATTCTTGTGCCATAAGGTCCCCCAAAAAGAAAAAGAAAAGTTTCTGGACGGTGATGTCTGAAAACTGAAAAAGCTTTTTTCGAACATGAAAGTAACAATGTGCAGCTTCAGAAAGTTTTTAATTTTGGAAAAAACCTACAAAATTATTTTCCCTTCTCATGATAAAATACAGGAAACAGAATCTCTATATGGATGAAAAATTAATTTGCCTTTTTCCTGCAGTAAGTGAAGCTGAATTCAAAGTTCACAAAAACAAACACCATTAATATATACTAATCTATACACCATTATTATAAACCCTAATATATACTGATATGAATATTCCAAAAAAATAGGATTAATATAAACTCTAGGTCTCATTTTTATTAGTTTGAGAACTCTTTTTCACAGTGCTGGTCATAACTTCTGCTAACATTGCTAAAATTATACCACATTACACTACATTCTCCTCAGACCATCACAAGCACATTTTAAATTGATTTATCTGTTTCCAGTAGTTTTTAGAGAGACATATAGCATTGGAATAAAGCAGAAATTTTCTGACCAGTGGTAATTAAAAAGAAAATATATGTACCTCAGGCTGTAGGTAAATGTGTTTGAATATTTTCACCTTGTTAACATCTTTGCAGAGGGATGTAATAAACTAGAATTTGGAATAATACATTAAAATTTTGCTTTTTCAGCTCAGAGCAAATTATTATAAAATTCCATCTTTCTCAGTAGGAAACTTAACACATTACATTTGGCAAACTTTAAAAAGCCTAAGACATTAAATTTTATTTTTTTAAAAAAATCCCAAACTTATCTGTAACAACATTAAGTAAAAATTTACTAGTAAAAGGAGATAAATTATCTGTTATTTTTAAGGTTTAAACTGTAATTTGAATGATATTAATATCCAGATATACTCTTCCTACTGCTGCTGCTGCCTATAGCAATAAGTGACCAGGAATCATTTCTCCATATAAGTAAAATATCCAGACCTCTAGCTTGTATATGTCTGTTTTTATTCTGAAATCTCTCTGACACCGAAAAGGAAGTCTGTAAAAAAGCAGAGAGAGTAATTGATTTTCTAACTTTATATTTATATAAAAACTTGAGTGGTTTGACTAAGTTATAGAGAGACCATATTTGCTGAGGTATAATAGATCTGGGCCTGTTTTTTTAAAGAGATACAGGACTCTAAATGTGTTCCAGGAGTTATATTTTAATCCATGCCTGTTATTCACTCTTATGTCTGTTATGGAGAAAGAGTGGTGTCCTTGCTGCATCTCAGGAAGGAAAGTACAGACCAAACAGCACAAGTAAAAAAAAACCCAAAGAACCCAAACAAAACAAAAACAACAACAAAACAAAACAAAACAAAACAAAACAAAAAAACCCCACACAACCCCCCAAACCCCCAAAACAAAAACAAAAACAAACAAAAAACAAACAAACAAAAAAAAGGGAAAGAAAAAAACAGCTTTAATAATAAGACATGAAGAGGAAGAAGAAAAATACAGAGAGCAAGCAAGTAAATTTTAGCACCCCTCAGATTCTGAGAACTTGATTTTGTGCAGCATCAGATGGATACCAGATCAATCCTCTCACGACACACTGCACATATCTTATCCTTGAAAAGTTTTACCTTCAACCCTGCCATGGCTCCTTACATCTGATGCAAGAAGAAAAAATATGCATCTTGTCTTGAAAGGAAGAAATCTGATCTTTTCTATGCTTATTAGAACATGTCTAGCTACACATATCTAAGAACTTCACACAGGAGCAACATTTTTCCAGGGTGTCCCAGAACATTCCCTTACAGTTTTTATATAGGGGGTGGGCTGCACTCTGGTCACACACAATTATGCAAGCTTTTCAAGCCCTAAGTACAAGCTCCAATAGACCAGATCTGTGTCACTCAAGGTCATTAAGTCCTCAAATACAGTAGCTTTCTCAAGATTTTAATACAACCTCATTGCTTGCATTGATGGTTTCATAAAGATTAGGATTTGCAGGCTTATATCCAAAGTGTTGACTCCACTGTTTTTGAAGATTTGTAGCTCTTAATGCTAGATTTGGGGATGAATGGTTGACCTACTGTAAATTTTCAGTTAGCAAAATCAGTGAGCCTCTCAGAAAGGTAAAACTGTCCTTCATTTTTAAGTCCCATGAAATGCCTGTGTGTCTGAAAGTGGAAAAAAGTTTTACTAAAAAAATGAAACAGTACTGATGCCCAGTTCTTTCCATGTCTCTCTGCTTAATGATTCAATTGCTATTCTTGTTCTTCTATGAGCAATGAAATAATAAATCTGTCATAATGAAATCCAGACTAACAAGCTTCTGTTCTAAGAAAAGTTAAGACTTTGTTAACTTCAGACCATTTTCAGGCATCTGCTTACTATTTGTGATTCTATCAGTGAAAAAAACCATGAAACTGGTAGACGTCTGACTCGTTGTTGTTGTTGTTGTATGATTGGTTGGTTGGCATGTTTGGGATTTTTTGGAGGGTTTTGTTTTTTTTTTTTTTTTGTTTGGGAGTTTTGGTTTTTTGTTTGCTTTGCTTTGTTCAAAAAGAATCATAGAAATATAGGTAATGTAGAACAACTTTCCACTCATATAGGAACTACTGCTATCACAGGACCATTCCATCCTTAGCTTTTTCTAGCTGGCTCCTGAAAAGCTCCAAGGATCAGTGTTCTGCAACTTCCTTGGGCAACATGCTCAGATTTCATCCAAACTCTTAGTACAAAGAGAGTTTGTACTAACATCCAAATATCCAAAGCTGGAATCTGTAAGTGTTATCCATATCATCTGCAACCACCCAGAAGAGTTTGCTGACACTATCTTAGCAGCTTCTTCAAATTGTGGTAGGAACTATTAAATTATTTTGAGCCTCCAGTGCCTGTAAAATATGTCAGGTATTCATGGCCCCTGATAGTGTGCATGATCGGCTACGATAACCATTGAAACATGGTCCAATCTGTGTTTTTCCATATTCCCAATCAGAATGTTTTATTACTTTATAGTAAGTGTGGTATGCATAGTGACAGGACTAGGGGCAAACCTGAAAGACAGCAGGTTTAGATTAGATATTAGGAAGAAATTCTTTACTCAGAGAGGGGTAAAGCACTGGAATAAATTGCCTAGATAATTTGCGGATGCCCCATCCTTGGAAGTCCAAGACCTGGTTGGAAAGTGCCTTGAGGAAACTGTTCTAGTGATTGGCATCCCTGTCCACTGCAGGAGGATTGCAAATAGGTCTCTTTAAGGTCTCTTTCAAACCATTCTATGATTCTATGATATTTTCATAGAAATAAATTCTAGCAATGAATTATTTGCTTGAAACAAATTTATACACATGAAATATTGAAATAAGCATTTCAGTAGCACTAACGGCTAAAAAATATTGAACTTCATCTAACAGTGTATGATAGCTTGGCAGTGTTCTGTGGCTATTTATGTCAACACAAGAACGAGTATGTAAGTATTACTACAGGCTTTAATGTATTTCTTCATATAATAGTGCAAAGGTTAGTACGCTGGCATACAAAGTAAGGTAAAGTCAAATAACAGAATTTAATAACATGATTGAGTGTACTTTGATTTAAATCCCAAATGTACAGTAAATATCTGGATCAGACATCTTTCTCTATCTTTGGACCCTTTCCATATCTAAAAAAACTACAACTGAAAAAGAAACAACAAAATCCCAACAGGTCTTTGTTCTAAAGAAACATTGTTTTTTAAACAAACAATTTTAGAAGATTGATTTTGTTCTGTGACCTTTCAGTATCATGCACAAAATTCAGGTTTTTGGCATTTAATTTCTGCTAAATTTCTTCCTACTATCTTAACAGCCAAATACTAAAGTATGCATTCTGGAAAGTTTTTTGTTTCAATGATGTTTGCTCTCATTTAAAGTGAAAAACACGTACTCAGGGAAACTCTCTGAATGCAAGAGATCTGGAAAACTTTAAAATTAAAACAAATATTTTATGAACAGTTTTTAATCAAATATTTAATTGAACAAGTATTACCATGCATGATAACAATCAGATGTACTTAAACCGTGTATGTATTTTTGATTTCTGCATATACGATGGGTTGATGACCCACTGAAAAACAAATGGAATTCAGACTTGATAAGAAGTTAATATAATTTGACACACTTGACTCTGTCAGCCCACCATAGTGTTTCTGTACATTAATTACCCATCTGTAAAAGAGAAATAATAAAATATCTTTAGCTTCTACGACATCAAGTACATTAATATTAAAATGATTGTTAATATGTTTTTCTCATGTACAGTGCAACATTAGGAATTTAGATGGAATATACCCTATATTTGAAATGTAAGAAGCTGTTGTGATTTATGATTGTTGAAGGGCTGGTGGCATTTATTATTTTAAGAGGGAATGCAGTAAAACTTCTGACACTGATGAATCATGTTGAATGAGGTGTAATGTCAATTCTAGTGTAGAAGGTGCAAAGAAACCCTCCATGCACAATATCATGGCTGAACCTAAATGTTCTTTGAATATCCACTTCAATGGAAATCCACTGAAAAAAACCATTTTTTTAAGGAATATTTTTTTGCAAAGTAACCTCAAAATCTATTTGTGGTAAATAAATAAATAAATAAATAAATAAAAGGCATTTATATTGAGCTAGGAATTTATTGACAGCCAGATAAATATTTTAACAAAATGATAAAAATGCAGCAATTACAATAAATCCTGTTACAATAACATTATCTTTCACAGTCTTAATCAATATAAAAAATTCACAATAATAATACTCTTCTATTATTATAAATACTAATATCAATTACGAGATTGGCCCAAAGCAAGTTCAGGAAAGTCCTGAGTGCCTGCACTGTCAGGTCAAAAAAATACTCATTTTTTTTGACTATTAATGGTGGACTTATTTACTTGTATATAACAAGATCTATGTGGACCTATTTTTATGCCAGTCCTTGCAAGTTTGTTTACTTCCTCATGTGTCTGGGCAATCACCTATCCAATTTTAATGTGCAGATGCCCATTTTTGCTGATATACTCAGCTTTCTTTCAGCAGAATTTGCATCTCATGTCTTTATTTATTAATAGTAAAGTCAAGATTAGATGAAAAAAATTTGAGAGAAATCTAATTATTTTGAAAGAAAAAGAACTCTAGGGGAAGTTGAAAGACAGTAACATTTCAGTAATGCAAAGGAATATAAATAATTTTGTTGCTTAGACAATTAATTTTGACAGGGCACATAGTCTGTTTTCCCTTGTGCAAGTCAATAATATCATACTCCTTTACAAGAAACTTTTTGACACAAACCATAATGAAGAAAACAGCCTGGTATTATTTTAGGAAGATACAATCTCTACACAAATTTCCCCAACTTGTCTTCCCCAAGAAGACACCAAACAATTGACCCTGGAAAAGAGATGTCTTTTCACAGTTAAATCTTTCTCTTTGCTAATGAGAATCTCATCTATCTTCAACAACTATAATTCTAAGGTAGTTTTTAATGGGAAAAAAAAAAAAAGCCAAAACATTTAAAGAACCTCTTTATTTTTTTATAAGTGAGTGGCAAGCAGCTGCACTGTCAGGTTTATCTGTGTATTAGCCCTATATCTGTCTTGGTTTAGAATATGAAACTGAACAAGGTTTGTACATTCTGTTTAGGAATATAGTCCAGGAACAGGCTAATCTGTTTCCTTAGAAAGGTCTCTCTTTTTCTATGTATACTCGTTGAACTTGTTCTACAGTTTATGACCAGCTGAGCACCAGCTGGATGAAGACATGAACCTGTTTACAAGAACGTGATTGAGAGCTCTAACAAAAAGCTACAGAATTGGTGCTTTTCCTAGACCCTTTCCAGTGATATGAAAATTTAATTAAATAACTGGAGCAGAGCCAAGGTCATAGTACCAGATTTCTTTGCACTGCAAGCTTAAAAGAACATTTTACTGGTTTAAAGGAAGTTTTAATTCATTACAATTCATTTCTTATTTGAAAATCAAATAAGAGGGTTTCTTCTTTGGCCAGTATTCAAAGTAGACAAATTTTGTACATAATAGTGTCAGAGAAGGGTTGAACGAAATCATACATGGCCTGATGCTTTTTAATGTTTAAGATCTATTTATTGAAATGTTTAGTTCCTAATTAATGCAACAAATGTATGCTTTTGGCAAAGAACTCAAATCCAAAGATCTATTACCACTGAAACCCTTAATTCTCCATCCCCAGATCACCTTAGTGTTTGTACTCTGTGAGGGTTAATTTAATTCTAGACTACATGTTAAAGCTAAAGAACAGGTTTCTAGTTGAAAAAAAAAAACAAAAACAAACAAAAAACCCAATCCAAAAACAACAACAACAACCACCAAAAAACAAGAAAAAAGAACAAACAAACAAACCCCAAAATAACCAAAACCCCACTAAAACAATCCTGTCGTATTCTTATGACTAGAACTCAATGTATTCTTTAAATCTACACAATCCTCCAATGCCATCCTGGCACTCTTAAATAACACGCTTTGTCATATGAGATATGGGCCTAATTTTCTGCTTTGAAAACAGCACTTGTGTTTGTACAATACTATTATTTCAGACATTCTGCAGTGAAAGAAACCCATAAGATATTATAATTACATCTTAGAGCTGTACCACACCACTGTAACAAGGGTGTGGCCTGTTTCCTCCAGAAGAAGATACTGGCCCTTGGCTTGCAGGTGCAAAGAAATAGACAGTAGAGTTAATGCACTTGGAAGTGTAATTTAAGTTTTTAACTTAATTTAAGAAAGAAGTGGGACCAATTAGCAGACATTCAAGTGAGTAAAGAAGTGCAGGCACCCTTTAATGCAAAAGTATGTTACTGGCACTAATTTCAATATCTTAAATGGTCAGATATTTGCAGAAATATTTACAGAACAAGCCACCAAATTATCAAACCCATTTCAGGGATAATGCTGCAGATTCTTTGATGGATGTTTGTGTTTATAGAGTGATTCCCATGTGACTTGACTGCCACAGTTAGTAAATCCAATTATTTCTTTCAGAAATTATATCAAAAACATTCAGGTCCTCTTAAGCTCAATTGAATGTGCTGCCTCTTATTTGTTAATTTATTCCTTGATATCTTCCTCATTTCTACAGGTCTCAGTGATTTGAATTAAGCTGTCCCCAGGCTCAGTTTGGGAAACTTTATTCCTTTATTCTTTCTTTCAAATTTTGTTTGTTAGGTTGGTTGGTTCGTTGATTGATTGGTTGGTTATCTCTTGTTTGGTTGGGTTTTTTTTGTCTTATCTTGGTTTTGGTTTTTTTGGTTTTGCTTTTGTTTTTGTTTAAGTTTTTGTTTTTGTTTGGGTTTTTGGTTAGGTTTTTGGGTTTGGTTTTGTTTAGGTTTGGTTTTGGTTTTTTCCTCTTTTCATTGGCAGCATATTTGCTTCAGCTTTTTTTTTTTTTTTTTCCTAAGGTTTCACAGTTCCACTCACACATCACTTTCTATTAATGATNTTTTTTCCTTTTTTCTTTGGAAGAATTTTTGTTTTAGCTTTTTTTTTTTTTTTTCCTAAGGTTTCACAGTTCCACTCACACATCACTTTCTATTAATGATTGTGAAACTGTAATGGACTTGAAATGGATTAAATGTTCTAGCTACAAATCTAAGATTCCTTAGCACCTTCACATTTGAAGAATGGATTGTCAACATCCTTTTAAGCAGCAGAAATTACTTTTTCATTGTGCAAGTAAAATTGAAACCTAAGTCTCAATTTACAGTTGAAGTTAAACTATACTTCAACTATAGTTAAACTATCAAAACTGGTAAGTTTAATTTAAAAAAATATATAACATTTTATGGTAAATTAATGCTGTATTTGAAGGTAATGAAAACTTATAGGGAAGAAAACACAAACAATGCAAATGTTAAAAAGTAACTTGAAATGCATGTCTTTCTTTTCTATCCACAGGAGGAAAAGCTTAACTTTTATACTGAACTTCACTTAATTCAAGACATGTGTCCATCTTGTCTCTGCACACTAGCTACTACATTCCCTAAGTCATATTTCACTGGGACTTCAAAAGCACTTTCATTGTCTTCTTCTTCCTAGTCTGATTTTTCAAGAATTTCACAAGCATAACAACCACACTGCATCAGCAATTCTACAGGAAGAGGTCTGAGGTTTAGAAGGATATTTTATTTTTATTATTTTAAAATCTTCCAGAACCTGTCACATTAGAAATACTTAGATGCTGAGAATTTTAGACTGTGGCCCTATTTGCAAATCCATTACAGATTGAATTTTGCTATAAAACCTATCCACAGTAGTGTTATAAAAATCTGATTCTAAGCATTGACAGAAACTGAAAGCTATGAAAAAAAGAAAGATATTGTGACTTTGCACTGTAATGAGTTTTACTATCCCAACCATTTGTTCTCTAGAGCAAAAGATTTTTTTCCTACCAGTAAAAAAACTCATTTTGCCTTTAATGTTTCAAAATGACAAATCAGTTTGTCAGTAGCTATAGTATCTTTTCCCCATGATATTATTTTCCTATTGCTAGCATTAATTGTTTTCAAATATTATATCATGTTTTATACTTTAAAATATGCAAATTCATTGGATGTATCCACTTTCTATAATATTCCCAGACTTGTATAACCTCTACTAATCTGCCTCATTTATTAATAATAATAGGAAACAGATCAGTTCTACCTCAGGTCTCAGCTGTCTGTGAGAACTGAGAACATTAGGAACATTCACAACAGGCATGTGCTGTAATCCATCTGCCACAAGCTTATGCTGTCAGTGCTAGATGAGAGGGATGTGACACATTATATGAGCTTCCAACAATTTCTCAGTCACTCTGATAATGGAAAAAAAAAAAAAAAA